>JASDQU010310373.1:1428-34861 GCA_032191745.1 Picea mariana
TGCCACCTTAAATGCATTTTCCAATGATTTGGGTTCCCAAAGGCGAACCTCATGTTGAATGTTATCCTTTAAATTTCCTATGAATACATCAATCAAGTGCTCATCTGGAATATCAGTTACCTTTATATTCAATCTTTGGAAGTTCTCAATGTGCTCGGTAACTAAACCCTTTTGCTTGAGATTTATCAATTGGCTAAAGAAGGTATTGCTCCTTGTATCCTTATAGTGTGCTATCATTTCTTTCGTGAAAATTGTCCAAGTGACGAGTGATTTGCGAGAACAAATCCATCGATACGATACAAATTGATTAGGTTCTAAATATAAAGAAGCAATTTGTACCTTTTGTGTATGTGGCACATTATGGAGATCAAAGAATTGCTCCATCTGAAGTATCCATGTGAATGGGTCCTTGCCATCAAACTTCCTCATATCAATCTTAGGAACGTGGTTGGTCTTCAAACCAAAGTTGGAGTTTCTCCATTCTTGATTCACCTTCCTTGTGTCCTCGTCATGAATTTCATGGGATGCATTTTCACTTTCAGGTGTCTTCTCTGTTACGATTTTTTTCAATAATTCCGTGATCTCCCCTTTTAAACCATCCAACTTAGTATCCAACTTAGCTTCCATTGAATCCATCTTAGTATCCAACTTAGTTTCCATTGAATCCATCTTAGTATCCAACTTAGCTTCCATTGAATCCATCTTAGTATCCAACTTAGCTTCCATTGAATCCATCTTATTTTGTAGTTTATTTATGACCCTACGCATTTCTTCACCTTCATCAAGAGTCCAAGTAGGATTTTATGGAGGCTTATTTGGTGTAGAAGTTCCCTTTTTTGGTGGCATGTTGGCCAAGTATCACTTTTAAACCTTGATTTTGAGGTGGTTTTGCTAGACAATATTTCTTCTGTTGTATCTCCCAAGTTTTGGCCCTTCTGGGTATGAAAATTTCTTTTATGTAGTTCTCTGATATTTCTTCTCTACAATGCCACAGGTCTGATTAAAATTGGATGTGCCAACTGGAATTTATGGTAACTTCCCCACAACTTGCCGATTTTTGGCTTTTCCAGGATATCTCAATTGTATAGAGTGCCCCAGACAAAATAATTGATATAAAATTCTGAAACTCGCACCAGAAATACTACAGATTTTCCACGATCCAATGAAACTAGTCCCACACAATTTGGATACTCTAGGAAGAAGTTATGATTGTTTTACCTGGAACACCTTCTTGAGACTAGTCAATAGGACTAGTCAGATACCCTATCTTACACAGGGTGTATATAAAACTTTAAGATGACCCATAAGCTAAAAATTTTACCATAGATACCTTAATAATTTCTCTAAATAGCCTCTAGAGTTCAGGGTTTGAAACGTTACAGAATTTTTTTTATAGCAAAAATTCTGTAATGACTCAGTTCAAGATGATTCCAGAACCCTATTTTGTAGAGGTTGTATCTCTGAAAGTATAAGGCCCCAGGAGATGAATTGTGAACCCAACGTACCTTGATCTATCTACTAAATATCCTCCAAGCCGTTCCTTCTAAAACCTTGTAGAAAAAAAGTTATAGCAAAAATTCCAAGGTGTCTCAGATGTAGCAGCGAAACCCCAAGACCTTGAGCTCTGATACCATATGTTAAGAACCAAATATCAATATAGCATAGAAAATCCTCAAAAAAGGTACTCAACGCCTTGAAAGAGAGATAATTTTAGATAATAAGCCTCTTCGAGGGGGCAACCTCCTTTTACCCCACTTAAATGTTCAAGTACAAGATGATTCGAAATGAAAATGTCTTCTTGGTATATATAGGAGACTAGGAGATATAATTACAACTAATGGCCTAAATCGGACATAAATAAAATAACATTACTAATATAATATGACCCAATTAAGGGGTAATGAGCCAATATTAGGGCTTAACACCCAAAGTTTCCCATTATCAGCAGGAAAACCATCCTCTTGGTCAATTAGAGAAAGATCTGAACTTGAATTTAAATAAGAGTCTTATTTTTCGTCACAAGGAAAGAAAGGGGGAATGGAGTGGTGAGAGGATACATATTCTTCTTCCAAAAAATAATTTTCTATCTAATCTATAACCCCCACAGTAAAGAAATATCCATACATATGAAGTCCATCCAAACCATTACAATTTTCAACATTTTCATTTAAATCTAAATCAACATGTAAAAGAACATTAGAACATGATTTAGATCCTTCAACCACTAGATGGTTTGTTTCATTAGTAAGAGAAACTAAACAAGAAATCGGATCATTGTTAGAAGTCCTATCGTCTAAAGGAAACATATAGCAAAGATGAGAAAATCTAATAATAAAATATGTAATATATTCATCTTCGTTCTTCTTAAGCTCTAAAATTTTTTCACATAAATTATCATAATCATAACCCTCAAACACATGAAAAAAATTACGCATAAATGGTTCCCATGTGTGATTATAGGAAGCCGACAAAGTTTCATGCCAACTCTTGAATCAACCTGAAAAAGTGAGAGTGAATAACCTGCAAATGATATTTCTATCACTAATATTGTGAGAACCACACAATTTACAGAAATTAAAATCATGTTCAAATGATTTCACACTCACCATCAAATCTTAGTTGCGACAAGAAATATAAATCTTTCTAGGAGCTTTAGGAGGTACAGTACCAAAAAACACCTCCATAAAGGGATATGGGATGGAGCCATTAATAAATTAAAACAAAAAATCAATGCAAATGACTCCCTAGGATCATCTTCTCATTTGGCCCTCCTTCTAGCGCCATTTCTGTTAATGGGCCATAATGACCCATTCAATCAAATGAGAGAAATATCCTTATGGAATATCCAAATTAGACCCACTCTCATTTGTGGTAGCATTTTCTGCGATTTTATAGGTCTCACTGCCGCTTAAAATTAAAAGAATAAAAAGGGGAAAGAGAACGAACTGCCCTCCAAATACTTCTAACTAATTCTAAGTCTAAACTAACTAAAAACTAAATAATCTAATCTAAACTATTTCTAACCTATCCCAAGAGAAAAACTAGAAGAATGAGTACAACGAGAGATAATGTCATTAGAATCAGAAAACAAATCATGTATGCTAATGATATGTGATAACAACAATGCTACAAATACACATACAATTAGTTGTCCAATGCATCTATAACATCATTTATGTACACATAAGGAAAATAATGATAACATAAGCAAACATAATATATTGCAGAAATAGTTTGTATGACACAATCCTATCTACTCAAACAAAAGATACATGCACAAAGAATAGTCTAATGTACATCCACCAAAACCACCAATTTCTAAAATGCCTCCTAATCTTTATTCCTCAGAAGTAGTAATATCATTGTTGTTACAAAGGGAAAAAGTCCTGGTACATTCAACTAGCTCCCTTTTATAGAACAAGAGAGAGACTCTTCAGTTCTCATGACCATTCATTTCATTTTCCCCTAATTTTGTCTTTTTGACATTTCAAATTTTTATGGAATTTCAAAAATGTAGAAGTAGGAGTTACAAATGGGATCTAAAGAGACTCTTGGGTGGTTACATTCTCCCTATGAAAATTTACCAATGATATCTATTTAAATTTATTACTCACTCTGCCTATTGCGTCAGTTTCTAAATTTCTTGTGTTGTTCTGGGTGTTTTTGGCTTTGATATGTTGAATGAGATCATTTTGTATTTTTCTCTTCTATCTCATATTTCCGTTGAGCTATTTTTGGCTCAATTTCATTGTCGATAGCTCAAGATAAGATTGTTTGAAGTTTGCATGTCTGATTCTTCATCTGAATTCGGGTTATTTCTATGTTTTTCATTTTCAAGCAATTTACCCTCTCAATATTCCCCCATTTTCTATGCCATCTTCTTCTTCCCTTCTCCATCTTTATATTGATCTATCCTCACCTTGATTTCATTACTCATAGCCCCAAACATGACTGTTTGAAGTTGGTATGGACATTCCCCCCCCAAATATGTGGTTGTCAGTTTTCTATATTTTTTGATGTATTATATAAGTTTTTCGACCTAGAGACCCATACCATTGTGTTCCTCTGTCCGATACCTTTCCAATGAGGTATAATGAGCCTCATTCTAACATTTGTAGAAAACATTATGGATGTTTAAAATTTCTCATTCAATAACCATTGACTAGGTCCATGGGTTAATTTGGACCCTTAATTATTGAACCTACAAAAGAGAAAACCCACTAGATCAGCGGTTCTGGTCAATTGTCCATCGGACCTAAAACATGGTAGAGTGTTAATTTAGAACTTTGCATCACAATATTCCTCTCTCATGTTGATACACAAAGATAATGCGGAGAACACATAAATGCAATGAAAACCAACAGTAGAATGGGGTAGCCTATTTCTGAAAAGAAAGAGATGTTGGCTACGCTTAATTCACAACAAGATTTACATCACACTCCATTTCCTTCTTAAAGGGCCTCCTTCACCTCAATTATATATGAGAGAGTGAGATGATAAAATTTCCCATGATGAATGTGGGATAAATTTGACCAAGTTTATAAAAGGCCATAGGCATGTAAAACACTAGGACTTCTCGAGCGATCACCCATCCCAGTACTACTCCAGCCTAAGCGTTCTTAACTGCATAGTTCTAATGGAATCTAGTGCATTAATGCTATGTTGTAGGCATGTACATAAGACCACTATGAAATCATCACATGATTTCTGTAGTTAACAAATGAAGATGACATTACATTCCATTCCCCATCAAAAGGGTGAATATCATGGTTTATCAAAACCATAGTCTCAAAATGGTGATTCAGTGGAAAAGGTGGATGGCCATTGAGATCCATATAGATCATTACTCCCTCCTTAGGAATAAATGTTCCCCATTGTGTCAAGTTCCCTTGGGAGATGAGGAGGCTTATGCAAAATCTTAATCTTGTTGTGTTGCTTTTGCTTACTGAAGAAGTTATCATTCTTAGCTTGTTGAAGGGTGTCATGAACCTGTTATTAGAGGGGTTGGATCAGTTCAACCACTCTAGCTTCATGATCTACCTGAGTGTGGGAGGACTCTGTCAGTGAAGATGGAACATGAAGAGTATGAATGGTTATGTTATAACCTTGCTTGACTAGGCAATGTGGAGGCACCCCCGTTGGTGCAACAAGAACATATTTGTACTCTTCTACAATCTTGTTGATCTGTTTCTATTGGATAGAAAGGTCTTGGGTGAGGCTGTAGTGGTTGCAGTTTCCTTCTGTTCACCTTTTTATTGGATTGTGAAGAATCTAAAATTTTTAGTATGAGAGATGACTTTATGGAATTTTTTTGGTGGGACAATAGTTGTAACTACCTCTAATATCTGGTATAGCTTACCCCCCAGAGTAACAATGGCACTACGAGGTCAAGACTCATATATTGTATGAATCCTCCACATATATGGTTGTCCTAATAGAACATCACATACTTCCAATGGGGAAACATCACACAATACCTCATCCTTGAAGGGATTGATGACGTAGGACATGCGACACTATTGGCTAACACAAAGATCTTGACCTTGGCTAAGCCACCCGATGTTGTATGGTTGCGGGTGCGGTGTTGTTGGAAAATCCAACTATTTGAAAACCTCTACTGAGATGATGTTCATTTGTCTTCCTCTATCAACAATAAAATGCAGTGGGTTCCTCTTCACCCACATTTGTGAATGGAAGAGTCATTCCCCCTACTCAGGATCCACTTCTGGTTGGATTGTTGCAGTTGCGACGGTAGCATTGGGTTCTACATTAATGATTTGTCTCCTTTTATTATTTTCTAAATCAGGGTCCAAGTCGGGGTTCGGATCTTTGTCTTTGAGCTAGATCAACAAGGACTGTATTGAGCGACATTCATCAGTGTTGTGCCAAGGGATGTTGTGGAACTCACACCACTATCTAGTGTCTTTCTTGCACTTCCTTTTACCCTTCTTTTCTTGAATATAGGACTGGCTCTCTTGAGGTTGGCCTTCCTTGCTCTGACCTTCATTGTGTGAGTTAGAGTTTCCTTTTCCATGCTTCTCCCACTTACTTTGATGCTTGAGCTTCTTCTCAATTTTGACTGCATATCGATAAGCAACTACCAGTGAGGAGATGTCCAAGAAATCCATCTATGTTTGGATGTACATGTGTATACTACTGTGATATTGTAAAACCAAGTGCCTCTTGGAGTCTTTGGTACCCAACTTTGAGCGCAAGGTATGAAATATGTTTGTGTACTCTGGCATTTTCTGGTCTCTTTTTTGACACAGAGTTTTCCATCTCATGTATTGGTCATCATAGTTTCCAACATGGTAGAACTCCTCCTTTAGGACATCTACAAAGGTATCCCAAGTGGGTTCTCTCCCAAATAATGTAGATTCATCTGTGGTATACTGCTCCCAGTAACCTTCCCACCAATCTCTGACACGGGGAAGGGATTTAAGGAGCGCGAAGGTGATCTTTTCACTATTGGAAATTTTTTGGACAGAGTAATAAACTTCTCGCATATTTAACCATTTTTCTAGAGCATCTGCATCTATCTAGCCTTCAAATAAGGGGATATCAAAATTTGTTAAATTTGGAAACATTAACAGTCATTATCCAATGAGAGGCTATATGGTCCACCTTGAGGCTAGCTAAGGAGATTTGGAGAATCAACCAGTCTTGTGAGGTATTGACAAAAGCCAGGGGGAACATACAACCTCTGTGAGTCAAACCAAAAGTCAAGATGAACGAGATGCTATGTGAGTCTAATGAAAAAGTCAGGGGGAATGTACAACCTCTATGAGCATAGACAGTCTAGTGCAAAAGTCAGGGGGAACGTACAACCTCTATGAGAATAGACAGACTAGCGAAAAAGTCAGGGGGAACATACAACCTCTGTGAGCCTAGTCAAACCTTGTGAGCCATGACCAAAAGTCAAGGCATCTAGCAAAATCTAGGTTGAATATAAAATTCCTATGAGCTAGAAACAAACGATATTCCTAAGATTGCAAATGATGTAATTGTATTGATCTAGTGCGTTCGCACGTGTAAATAGTATCCACCGTGAAGAGAATTTCGAATTGCCTTGTCAAGAGTTGTAACTAGAGTCTTAAGTCTAGTTTTATTTTAGAACTAAACTATAATGTTGAGTTGCAACTAAAGTCTTGAGTCTAGTTCTATCTTAGAACTAAAGTGTAATGTTGAGTTGCAACTAAATTATTGAGTCTAGTTCTATATTAGAACTAAAGTGTAATGTTGAGTTACAACTAAAGTCTTAAGTCTAGTTCTAAGTTCGAACTAAAGCATGTTAGTATCAAGTCTAGTTCTAAGCTCAAACTAAAGTGTAATGTTGAGTTGTAACCAATCTCAAGTCTAGTTCTAAGTTCGAACTAAAATATGAAGCTGAGTTGTGACTAAATCATGCATTCAGGTTACTATTTCAAGCCTCTCCTCTACCCCTCTTCAACCTATATAAGAAGAGGTCAAATCCTCTCTTCAACATAGTTTTTCAATATAGTTCCACAACAAAGTTTTGAAACACAGTTTTCATATGCAAGTTGAAGGTGAAGTAATAGAGGAGCACATTAGTGATAAAGAGGCAACATATCAAAGGTGTATTTCAGCAAGGTATTTTAAGTCTTTGTTAGGTCAGTGTCATTTTGGCAAGCTCTTTGAGAATAGAACATTCATGGTGGATATTTGTAAAATATCTTCCATTATTAATGCAATAAAGGAATATTGCTTTCTGGGGTTTTTCTCCCCGTACAGGGTTTCCCCAAGGTATATGTGTTGTTGATGTGCATGTTTAATTATCTACATAGTTATTTCTATTCGATTATGATTTGGAATTGTTGAAGTGTATTAAGATGGAAACACAGTATTGAAGAAAATAAAAGAATTGATCTGCATAAGAAATCAAGCTCATAATTTAACATGGTATCAGAGCTTAGGGTGTGTTAAACGTGTTGAAGTGTAGTAGCAGGTACACACAGGTCCAAGCAAGATTGATTAAGTTTCCAGTGTGAGGACCATGGCATCCTCCATTTTAGTCGGGGCCAAGGATAGGCTCGAAGGAGCTACCAACTTCACTGTGTGGAAGCTCCGTATAACAAATATCTTGCAAGAGCATGACCTTGAGCAGTATGTGACCATAGTGGTGGAGGAACCCATGAATAATGCAGGAAGAATGACCTTTAGGGGGATTCAAGCAAAGGCCAAGTGAATCATCTTTGACTCAGTCAAAGACAGTATAATGCCTGCAATGACTTTGTTGATGACTGCCAAGGACTATATGGATACCTTGGTGAATCTATATGAGAAACATGCTCCAAGTCAGAAGAGGACACTTAAGAACAAGCTTAATTATTTGAATATGGAGAAAGGTGAATCAGTGGAATCCTTTTGTTCGAGGATATCCCAAATCAAAGATCAACTTTTGGTCATAGGGGTGGCAATGGACGATGATGATTTAGTGCAGGCCATTTTTTATGGTCTTCCTTCTTCATGGGATACCTTCTTATCTAGTGTAAGTGGGAGAGAGATTTAGCCCACGTTTGAGAGGTTATGGCATTATTTCCTCTAGGAGGAGAGTCGCACAACTACCAGGAGTGAGCCAACAAAAGAAGAGCACTCAAATTTAGCATCAAGATTCAAGGGAAAGAAGAAAGGCACTTTCCAGATGTTGATACTGAGAGGGGGGCAAATCAATATCAAGTACAATTTACAAACCTTTTCAACTTATAACTAAACCATTCAATTATATCCAATGAGAAATGAACAATAGTATAAGAGTTACACTAATACACCACAATACACCATGCACAATATATGAGAAATAATCAATAGTTATTGTTCAAGGGAAGTAATGACTTCCAAAGGTAGCTACAACTTCCAAATGTAAAGGGAGGGATAAACCTCCAAGAGGAAGATATAATCCTACAATATTAATATAGAGTTGAACTCTCCATCCTTGCATCTTCCTTCCACCCAAGAATATATGAGAGATAATAAAACTTCACATTAAATCATGACCATCAACCAACCATCACATAGAACCTGATAATGCTTCCTGAGACTTCTTCAATTTCTGCAATTCTTCAATTCTTGCAATACTTTGATCCTATAGATAATATTTATCAATGTATTCTATGAAACTTCTCCAATTTTCACTCCTTGAATCCTCCCCAAAAGGAAGTTATAGAAAGAATGGTAGACTTTATTCAATTCTGGTTTATTCAGGAGAGCGAACTTGTACAGAATTCCACGAGCTCAATATTTAACATCCAATTCTAAAACTTGCACACACGAAACTAAAGTCCGTACTCTTTCCAATGAAATTGGTCCCACTTAATTTGGATTCTCTATGAATAATTTATGACTATTTTACCCGGAACACTTGTTTATTGACTAGCTTCAGGACTGGTCAAAAACCCTATCTTCCACATAGTGTATCTCCATAGTTATAGCGAATAAAGAGATAAACATTTTACCAAAGGTACCTTGATATGTATTCTCAATACCATAGCAATTTCACCATCTTAATATTTCTAGAAAAAAAAATATAGTGAAAATGGTAAGATGACCTGAAAATAACATACCTTAGAACACATCACCAAAAGACTTCATCCTCCCTTGAAATCCAACCTTTTTTTACTTCCAATTTCCTATGAAATTTGACTTGTATATCAAATGAATGTATAATGATATTTATTTATACCATTTATGTCACTTCCTTTTAACATTATAGACGACCTAACACTTTCTTATTTTGTAATTCTTTTCTTTAATTATTTTCAGGGCCTACATGTACTTCCTTCTTCAATTTACTTTGTCATCTTCAAAAATTCATTTTTCCTAAACCATGAGGAACCACGTGACATCCCACATACCACTGGAAACAACATGATTTATACTATCCATCCAGGGGTGTTTTATCTACATGTGCATTTTCCTTCATGTCCAAATACCTTCATCAATCTTGCGGTCCAAAACCAATGACTAGGGTTGACATCAATGACAACAACCAATCTTCCAACAGTCTCGTCCTTTTTCATTGATGGAAACACTCATGCTCCCCCTATCATCATGATCCCAATTTATCTCCCCCTTTTACATCAATGGAAAAGGGTAGGGCTTCTCCCCCTGAGTTTAATGGAAAAAGGTAACCTTCTTCTTTGGGGCTGCTCCCCCTCAACATGTGGCACTCAATAATACTTCATCCTTATTTTTATTCTTTGGGACTTTTTCTTCCTTGGAATCCTTTTGTGTGGCTTCTGTCTTATCTCTCTTCTTCATGTATAGGATGTATATGTTGTTTGGTCTTCTTGTTGCAGTTGCAACCAATATTCCTAAGTTATTTTCTCTGATTTTACATTTTCGAGAGTCAAACATAAGAGTGTATCCTTGATCACACATTTTACTAACACTGAGTAGATTATGCATCAAATATTCAACCAATAGGACTTTTCCTGCTTTTACATTTTCACTTCCAAGATTTATTGTTCCTTTTCCAAGTATTTTGGTAGATGATTCATCTCCAAATGGAACATTTCCACCCTTTTTCTTCAAGCTGACAAATTTGATTTGATCTTCGGTCATATGAGATGAGAACTCACTATCTATGAACCATTCATATTCTTCTTTGCATTCTTTAGTGACCAATGCTATCAACAATTTTCATTGTGTGGAATTTCTTTCCTTTTTCATGTTGTAGTTGGTATAAATACATTTGGCATACGATTATCTTCTGTCATCTCTCTGCAATCTCATGCTTTCTGACCAAGATTATTGCACTTGTAACATACAATATTTTCATCCATTAATGGGTCAAATGGATTATAATTTATGTTGACAGGTCTACGAACATTTCCATATCTAATATTTTCACCATTCATGTAGCATGCATAGTTATTCCTTTCATTGATTCTACAGTTGATTGCCTTGTGTCCAAAATTTCCACAAGTATAACAATGTCCAAGAAATAAATTTTGATACCTAGGCATAAGTGGTCTTCTTTGTGGTGTGGTCCATCTGGGTTCACGATCTATTCTTGTATAGTTTCCTTCATAATGATTGCTTTCATACCTGATGGGAGAGGATATTCTTGATGTCTCATTCCTTCTGAATTCTAGTCTTCTATCTTGTTGTTCAACTTGTTTTGGAGTGTTGGTTTCATCATTTTCAAATTCCTTCTCCTGTTTTGTTGTTTTCAAACTGTCATTGTATCCTAGTCATGTCTTGTTGTTTGGAGATCTTTGACTGCTAAGGATCTCATCTAATTTTTCAGTTCTTTTTTCAAACTTCTTCAACTTTTCTGTTGTCAATAGTATCTCCCCTTTTGTATGATCCAATTTTTCTTTCAATTTATCATAATCTTCTAATAGTTCCTTCAAGCTATTAATGGTATTTTCAAGCTTGTAATTATATTCTTCACAACTACTCAATTCACCTTTTAGTATTATGTTTGCGTTTCTAAGCTTGTTATTTTCATTTTCAACATGATTCAACTTTTCAAGATTCTCATCTTCTTGTTCACTCTCTGCATTGTCTTTATATCCCCAAAAGGAATCAAGGTTGGTTTCTTCATCTGAATCTTCTTCACAAATGATTTCTTCTTATTTAGAATTCTTGTGATTATCATCCTGGGTTTTTTGGGTTATGAAGAGGACTTCTCCTCCATCATTATCTTCTTCATCACTCTCATATGAGGAGATTTCATCATCCTTGGAGTAGAAGCTCTTTTTATTGTTGAGACTTCTCTTTTTATAGTAGCAGTTTTCAACAATATTTCCTATTCTACCACATTTAAAGCATTTGAGAGGAGACTTACCTTTATATCTTCCACTTCCCTTCTGGAAACCTCTTACAAAGTTTTCTATTTCTTCATCAAGGTCGTTATTCTTGTCTTTTGTCTTCTTTATGGCTTTAAAGGCTGCTTCATTGTTTGACTGGTCACTGTCTATACCTGTTCTCATTTCATATGCTATAAGTGACCCATGTAATTCATCCATTGTCATTTTGGTCAAGTCCCTAGTTTCTTCAATGGCAGAGACCTTAGAATCATACTTCAAGAGAAGTGATCTCAACACTTTTTGTACAACCAAGGATTCATTGATCTCTTCACCTAATCCTCTGATAGCATTAACAACTTCATCAACTCTAAGAAAATAGGTTGCAACATATTCCTTTTCATTCATCTTCAAATTTTCAAATTCTTCTCTATGTCGTTGAAGCTTGACATGCTTAAATTTTGGTTCACCTTCATAGATACTCTTGATTTTGTCCCATACCTCTTTATCAATGCTGCACCCCATCACTTTTCTAGCAATGGTTGGTGCCAATGCTGCTAGAATAACATGTTTGGATTTTGAATTACAACTCATAAGATTCTTCTCATTTGGATCGATTGGAGCATTATTTGGGATTACATGGCCATTTACAACTAAGTACCAAATGTCTAATCCCAAATCCATTAGGTAAGTTTTCACTCCATCACTCCAATATGCATAATTTCTTCCATCAATTTTTGAATCCCATTTGAAATGTACTCGTGGTCATCCATCTCTGCTCAGGATTTTCCTTCCAGTTGTTAAACTGTTCTAAAGGAAACCTGCTCTGATACCAATTGTTGATACTGAGAGGGGGATGAATTAGTATCAAGTACAATTTACAAACCTTTTCAACTTATACTTAAACCATTCAATTATATCCAATGAGCAATGAACAATAGTATAAGAGTTACACTAAAACACCACAATACACCATGCATAGTATATGAGAAATAATCAATAGTTATTGTTCAAGGGAAGTAATGACTTCCAAAAGTAGCTATAGCTTCCAAATGTAAAGGGAGGGATAAAACTCCAACAGGAATATACAATACTCCAATATCAAGAGAGAGTTTAACTCTCCATCCTTTCCTCTTCCTTCCACCCAATAATATATGAGAGATAATAAAACTTCACATTAAATCATGACCATCAACCAACCATCACATAGAACCTGATAATGCTTCTTGAGACTTCTTCAATTTCTGCAATTCTTCAATTCTTGTAATACTTGGATCCTGTATATAATATTTCTCAATGTATTCTATGAAACTTCTCCAAGTTTCACTCCTTGAATCCTCCCCAAAAAAAAGTTATAGAAAGAATGGTAGACTTTATTCAATTATGTTTTATTCAGGAGAGAGAACTTGTGCAGAATGCCCCACGCTCAATATTTAACATCCAATTCTTAAACTCGCACACAAGAAACTAAAGTTCGTAATATTTCCAATGAAATTGGTCCCACTTCATTTGGATTCTCTATGAATAAGTTATGACTATTTTACTCGGAACACCTATTTATTGACTAGCTTTAGGACTGGTCAAAAACCCTATCTTCCACAGAGTGTATCTCCATAGTTATAACGAATAAAGAGATGAAACTTTTACCATAGGTACTGTTAGTCTCTAATTTTGTCTGGGTTTAGTGAGAAATCCTTATCCTAAACCCTTCTTGCCCACACTTCATTTTCTATTTCTATTTGATTTTGATTTTTGTTTTTAGTGTTTTATGGTTTGCATTACAGTTTTTGGATAGTTTATTTAAGTTTGATTTTGAAAGACATGGTTTTAAAATGAGGTGTCACCTTATATGCCTATTTGAATTTCAAACTTTCAAATTTTTCTAAGTCATAAATAGCGCTACGGGAATAAGTCTATTCCTGTAGCGCCAAAATAATCATGCCTTGATACGCACCTGCCATCCAGATTTYGTTATGATGACACGAATCATGGACAGGGAGTTCACATGCATCCACAAAAGCCTGAAATCATTTACCGATTCAAACTGTTTCATAACCTAATTGTTGTGTACCTGCGTAGGACTCACTTTAATTCACCTGATTCTCAATGATCGTTATATTATACTTTTTTGATTTTKCTAAATTTAGGCACAGGTATTCGCTCAAAGGAACAAAATACACTAACAGATTGCAGGTGGAAAATTTGGAACCCGAGGGCGCTAGTTACAAAATTGTGTTTTGATGGTGCCAAAGAGGAGCGGACAACTAGTCAGAATAGAACCAGAGGGTGTCAAACTTCTTGAAGCTTATCCTTAGATGGCTCAAAGGTTTAGAGATGCTGGGTGGCTTGAATTCCTTACCACTTGTCAAGGTTACGATGAGCAGGTCTCCATGGAGTTCACTCTTAATTTTGATGGTCACGAGGTGGATATCGGTAAGATGTTGATGCTAGTGACAGAGCATACCATTACAAAGTCTTGCAGGTTGGTGGTTGGAGGAGAAAGATGGTGGAAGAAAGAGCATGTGGTTACAGAGTTTGTAAACCAATTCCTGCTTCCAGATAAGCAAAATCCCAATTGGAACAGGGGAGTACCTCGTAGCTGGATTCGACCCGAATGGCACACTGCTCTGATCGTTATCCACAGGAACAAGGCATTATACCTAATGAGGAATGGGATGAATTTATATCTATTCTTAAAAAACATTTACCCCAGCTTTTCGAATAAATTCTAGTGGGCAATTTTCTGATGACATTTTATCCCAACTTGAAAATGAGTTTTTGGCATCTCTCAATGCTGAGGATGTAGGTGGCAATGTGGTTGAACATATTAGGCCTTTACCCTGGTATCCAGCAAAGATTTCTTGGCACTTGAATTTATCTCACATGCAACTAAGGAAAAACCAAATGCTTGAAAGGATTCATGAATTCTTAAAGAAAGAAAACGAGATTGGAAACATAAACCGACAAGAGGCTGTGAGCATGGTGCCACCCCTTTTCTTGGATGTACATTCGCACCACTATGTTCTTGATATATGTGCAGCCACTGGGTCAAAAAACATTTCAACTTCTAGAGATGATTCACAAATCAACTAAGATTGTGTTTCTACCCAAGGGAATGGTCATAGCAAATGATGTTGATGTTCAACGGTGCAATCTTCTCATTCATCAGACGAAGAGGATGTGCAGTGCTAACTTGTTGGTAACCAATCATGAAGCACAAAAATTTCCAAGTTGTCATTGCAAAAATAATGGCATGCTGACAAAAACAACAAATGAGACAGAGGATAAAGGTAATGGAAGACTTGAGATGAATGAAGACACCCATGCATAAAGTATAACAGAGTTACTTTTTTATCGCATATTATGTGATGTACCTTGCAGTGGGGATGGAACAATTCATAAGGCACCTAATATCTAGAAAAAATGGAATGCTGGACTTGGAAATGAGTTGAAGATGAAGCTATTTTTGGCGAGGTGCTTAGGCAAAGTGGGGGATCAATAGAGCTTCTAGATGTGTCTGTTGAGTTTCCTGAGTTGAAACGTCACCCCATCCTCAAGAGTTGGAAGGTTCATGATAAAGGCAAGTGGCTTACATCTCACAGATAGGTTGATAAACACTGGAAGACTACAATAGTTCTTAGTATGTTTCCTTCTGGTAAATCCTGGAAGGATAACAATATGTTTGATGCTACACAAGATTGCAAGAAAACAGAGATTGAAATGGAACCAAAAGTAACTAATGGTTTAGATAAAAACATGGAAGATAAATCTGTCAACAATGATATGCCTTGTGAAGGTTCAAAGGCTCGTGGCTACATAGGGAAACATAGCAACGATGGAAACACTATTTCAGAATTGGTAGAAGTACTATTAGATGTAAAGAATCATTAAAAGAAGAACCAGAAAAGCTACAGGAAATACTCTGTTATTTTTACCTGTTTTAGTCTTTTTGTTCAAGAGAGATTGCAGAACAGATGGAGAGGAATTTGTTGAAACCAAAAGAGGTTTTTGCTGGGAACATGCCCCTTCACAAAAACCTCTCTCGGTTTTTACACAACAATCACATTTTAAGAGATTCGAATTGATCTTTGAGGCTTGATTTTCTGATAAATATACAAAAAATACTCTGTTTTTTACCTGTTATAGTCTTTATCTTCAGAAGATGTTACAGAACAGCTGGAGAGGAATTTTTTGAAACCAAAAGAGATTTTTTTTGGGAATATTCCCCTTCACAAAAACCTCTCTTGGTTTTTACACAACTATCACCATTTAAGAGATACAAAAAGATTGTTGGACCCTATTTTTCAGGAATTTACCAGATTTGTTTTCCTGAAAAATCTCATAGACATCAATTGACAAGCCACCTCATCAATTCGAATTGGAGATCAGATTGTATCTTCTCCTTGATTATTTGAAACAAGAAACTAAATATAGATGATGAGGTTTTCAGATCCATTTCTTTTGGATCTTGATAATTATGTAGTGTTTCTATATAAACTTTGTAGAATGAGAAGTAAAGTTCGAAAAATTGGAGATCCAAGGGACCTTTTTGTGAAGCACATTGTAAAGGCATTTATGTTCAATTTGACACTTAATAGCAAAGGCATATGGATGGTTAGACCATCTTTTTCTATTCTGTTATTTCTTTATTCATGCTTGAATTCATTATTCGAATTGCAATGTTTTTTTATTCTTGACTGATAATTTATACAGTGGAAATTTAACTGTAAAGATAATTTTTCAAGTTTGATATCAAGCAGATAATCTTGTTTCTTTATAATATTTTGAGGCAAGAATTCTTGTGAAGTTATCAAATTGAAGGTTTCACCTTCATTTTTCTTAATTTGTTTGACCCATGTTTGTGTTTACCTATTATTCAGTCATTGGGATATACTTTGTTTTAATATTTTTTTTCATGTTATGTTGTTACCTTGAAACCAGTTTCAAACCACCTTACTAAAAAAAAAAACAATCATAAAACCCTCAAAACACTTTTGCAATAAATCAATGATGCCCTAGCTTTCCTTTAGCAATTGAGTGCAACTTTAGGGACTAACAGGTACCTTGATATGTCTTCTCAATACCATATCAATTTCACCATCTGAATCATTCTATAAAAAAAGTTATAGTGAAAATGGTAAGATGACCTGAAAATAGCATACCTTAGAGCACATCACCAAAAGACTTCATCCTCCCTTGAAATCCGGCCTTTTTTACTTCTGATTTCCTCTTAAATTATACTTGTATATCAAATGAATGTATAATGATATTTATTTATACCATTTATGTCACTTCCTTTTAACATTAGAGCCAACCTGACACTTTCTTATTTTGTAATTCTTTTCTTTAATTATCTTCAGGGCCTACATGTACTTCCTTCTTCAATTCACTTTGTCATCTTCAAAAATTGATTTCTCCTTAACCATGAGGAACCATGTGACGTGCCACATAACACTGGAAACAACATGATTTATACTATCCATACATGGGTGTTTTATCTTCATGTGCATTTTCCTTCATGTACAAATACCTTCATCAATCATGCAGTCCAAAACCAATGACTAGGGTTGACATCAATGACAACAACTAATCTTCCAACACTAGAAGGCTCTCAATGGAAGTCAAACACCAAAGGTACATTCAAAGGTAAGAATATTGATACATCTAATATCAAATGCTTTAGTTTCAATAAGTTGGGTCATTTTGCTAAATATTGTTGGTTTAGAAAGAAATATCCTAGGAAAGGGAAACATCATGCCTCAACTGCTGAGGATGATGAATCCAATAGAAATCAGAAAAGTCCTCCGAATGAGAAAGAAAATAGGAAATCATATTATTTGGTTTCTTCCTTATCCATTTCAGTTTTCACGAGGCCGAAAACTTGGTTAGTAGATAGTGGTGCATCAGAGCACATGACTGGGTACAAGGAGATCCTTTCAGATTTCAAGATTTTTTTTTTTTCAAAATAGGTCGAGCTTGGGAATGAAAAATGTTACAAGATAGAGGTAGTAGGCTCTATCTCCTTCAGATTGGAATTTGGGGCTAGACTTCATGTTGATGAAGTATTATATGTTCCAAGGCTCAAGAAGAATCTACTATCAGTTGCAGCCCTTGAGGACAAGGGATATTGGGTGATCTTCAAGGATAGGAAGGCACTACTATGGGATAAAGGTAGCCACTTAAGTAAAATAGAATCCATTGGATCTCGCAGTGGAGGACTATATGTCATGTCAAGAGAGTCATTTCAGGCATTGGCTCATGATACAACTAGCTCCATCGAGTTGTGGCATATAAGACTTGGACATATTCATTACAAAGCTCTTCTAGATCTATAGAACATGGTATGTGGCATGCCCTCTATTTATTTTAGTAAAAATGAAATTTGTAAGGGATGCAGTAAAAATTCTAGGTGAAAATATAAAGAAATCATTTCCTAGTAGTGACAACAGAGCTCAGGGCATCTTAGATCTAGTTCATTCTGATGTATGTGGTCCCATGTCATCTCCCTCACTTAGTGTTTTTTTGTATTATGTCATTTTTATTGATGATTACTCAAGAAAATGTTGTATTTATTTTCTTAAAGCTAAAAGTGACACATTTGATAAATTCAAAGAGTATAAATCCTTTATTGAAAAGAAAGAAGGGAAACACATCGTAATCCTTAGAACAAGCAATGGAGGAGAGTTTGAATCTCTTCAGTTTGAGAATTTCTACAAGCCAGTAGGAATCAAGAGACAGTTGACCATGCCATATAACCCTCAACAAAATGGTGTTGCTGAGAGGGAAAAAGGGACTATTTATGAGGCAACGAAAGCAATGATGTTTGACTCAGATCTGCCAAATTCTTTATGGGCAGAAGGTACCTCCACTGTCTTGTATATTCAGAGCAGGTGTCCACATGATATTTTGAAGAACAAGACTTTTGAAGAGGTCTTGTCAGGGATCAAATTTGAAGTAGGGAATCTAAGGATATTTGGATGTCATGTGTATATTCATGTCCCTAAGGAAAATAGGACAAATATGGAACCCTCAGGAAAGAAAGGGGTGTTTGTGGGGTATAATGAAAACGCCAAGGCTTACAGGATTTATGTACCAGGATAGAGGCAAATAGAGGTAAGAAGAGATGTGACTTTCCATGAGGAAGCCACATTTAAGAAATCCAGAGAGATTCAACAGGATTCAGAAGAAGTTCAACCAGCTTCACCCTCTTCTGAAAATGAAGAGTTGGGGTATAATGAAAACGCCAAGGCTTACAGGATTTATGTACCAGGTTAGAGGGAAATAGAGGTAAGAAGAGATGTGACTTTCCATGAGGAAGCCACATTTAAAAAATCCAGAGAGATTCAACAGGATTCAGAAGAAGTTCAACCAGCTTCACCCTCTTCTGAAAATGAAGAGTCAGATGATTAGAGGGAGGAATCTCATGAAGGGCCAAGTAATGAGCCCCTAGAACCCGCTGAAGTGTTAGAAATAAATCTTGAAGAACCTCCAGCCAAAAGGAATCCAGGATGGCTTAAAGAAATAGTGCAGGAAGCAGAAAGGATAACTGCTCCCAAAGGAACTTTCAGGGAAAGGAAGAGGCCTCACAGGTTTGGAGGCTATGTTGCACTGATGAGCAGCATTAGTGATGTCAAACCTTAATCATTTGAAGAAGAAGATAAATTACAAATATGTAAGGATACCATGCTTGAGGAATACAATTCTATTATAAAGAGAAATGTTTGGGACATTGTGCCAAGGCCAAAAGACAAATCAACAGTTTATTCCAAATGGATCTATAAGATCAAACATGCAGTTGATGGAAGTATGGAAAAGTTCAAAGCAAGATTTGTAGCTAGAGGCTTCACTCAGAAAGGAGGAATCGACTATGAAGAGACTTTTTCCCCTATAGCCAGGTATACCTCCATTCGAGCTATTATTTATTTAGCTTCCGTACTTGGTTGGAAGCTACATCAGATGGATGTAAAAACAACTTTCTTGAATGGAAAGATTGAACAGGAGGTCTTTGTGGAACAACCAGATGGTTTTATATTGCATAACAAAGACACTCATGTATGAAAGCTAAGAAAGGCCTTGTGTGGTCTTAAGAAAGCTCCCAGAGTTTGGTATGATAGGATTGATGGCTTTCTTAAAAGCATGGGCTTTCAGAAAAGTGATGCCGATGCAAATATGTACTTCAAGGTAAGAGGTAACCAACCTATTATACTAATCCTATATGTTGATGATCTCTTTCTAATAGGATATGAAGGGCTACTATCCTAGTGTAAGAGGGAGCTAACCTCAAAATTCGAGATGAAAGACTTAAGCTTGATGCATTACTTCCTAGGATTAGAAGTGTGGCAAAGACAGGGCAACATATTTATGGAACAAGGAAAATACACAGTGGATGTACTAAAGAGGTTTGGTATGATGGATTGCAAATCCATGTCTACTTCGATGGTTTCCAACCTGAAGAAGCTGCATGATTCTGATACAGGTTCAGATTTGGTGGATCCGACCATGTATAGGTAGCTGATTGGTTCATTGATATACATGATTGACACTTGGCCAGATATATTCTATGAAGTGATTGCAATGAGTAAGTTCATGACTGAACCGATATAGAAACAATGGGTGGCAGCAAAGCACATCTTGAGATATCTCAGAGGGACCATTACTTATGGTTTGAGATATACATCCAGTGGTGGTTTATTTCTACATGGGTATGCAGATGCTAACTGGGCAGGAAGCCCAGTGGATCAAAAGAGTACATCCAGATACTGCTTCAATTTAGGATACGCTATGATCTCTTGGTCAAGATAGAAGCATGGATCCATTTCACAGAGTACAATAGAGGCTGAGTACATTGTAGAAAGTGATGCTAGAAAGGAAGCATTATGGCTTAGAAAATTGGTTTCTGGGTTGTTTGGTGACAAGATCGAGATGACAATGGTTCACTATGATAATCAAAGTTACATAAAATTGACAGAGAACCCGATATTTCATGACAGGTCAAAACATATTGACATGAGTTACCACTACATCCAAGACTTGGTCAAGAGAAAAACTGTAAAGTTACAGTACATAGTCATGAGCGAGCAGGTAGCTGATATCTTGACCAAGCCTCTGACCTCGAGACAGTTTGTGCAGCTGAGAGGTAAGCTTGGTGTGGCTAAGAATGACTCCCTTGTTGAGAGGGAGTGTTAAATTTGGTAGCATTGACTGTCATTCTCTAATGAGAGGCCATATGGGCCACCCTGAGGCTAGCCAGGGAGATTTGGAGAATCAACCAGTCTTGTGAGGTATTAAAAAAATCTAGGGGGAACATACAACCTCTATGAGTCAAACCAAAATTCAGGATGAACGAGATGATATGTGAGTCTAATGCAAAAGCTAGGGGAAACGTACAACCTCTGTGAGCATAGATAGTCTAGTGAAAAATTTAGGGGGAACACATAACCTTTGTGAGCATAGAAAGACTAGTGCAAAAGTTAGGGGGAACATACAACCTCTGTGAGCCTAGTCAAACCTTGTGAGCCATGACCAAAAGTCAAGGCATCTAGCAAAAGTTAGTTTGAATATAAAATTCCTATGAGCTAGAAACAAACGATATTTCTAATATTGCAAATGATGTAATTGTATTGATCTAGTGCATTGGCATGTGTAAACATTATCCACCATGAAGAGAATTTCGAATTGCCTTGTCAAGAGTTGTAACTAGAGTCTTAAGTCTAGTTCTATTTTAGAACTAAAGTGTAATGTTGAGTTGCAGCTAAATTCTTGAGTCTAGTTCTACCTTAGAACTAAAGTGTAGTGTTGAGTTGCAACTAAAGTCTTGAGTCTAGTTCTATCTTAGAACTAAAGTGTAATGTTGAGTTGCAACTAAATTCTTAATTCTAGTTCTAAGTTCGAAGTAAAACATGTCAGTATCAAGTCTAGTTCTAAGTTCAAAATAAAGTGTAATGCTGAGTTGTAACCAATCCCAAGTCTAGTTCTAAGTTCAAACTGAAGTACGAAGTTGAGTTATGAATAAAGAATGCATTTAGGTTACTATTTCGAGCCTCTCCTCTACCCCTATTCAACCTATATAAGAAGAGGTTGAATCCTCTCTTCAACACAATTTTTCAATATAGTTATGCAACACAGTTTTCATATGCAGGTTGAAGGTGAAGTAATAGAGGATCACATCAGTGATAAAGAGGCAACATATCAGAGGTGTATTTCAGCAAGGTCTTTTAAGTATTTGTCAGGTCAGAGTCATCTTGGAAAGCTCTTTGAGAGAAGAACATTCATGGTGGATATTTGTAAAAGATATTACATTATTAATGCAATAAAGGAATATTTTTTGCTGGGGTTTTTCTCCCTGTACAAGGTTTCCCCAGGGTATATGTGTTGTTGATGTGCAAGTTTACTTATCTACATAGTTATTTCTATTCGATTATGATTTGGAATTGTTGAAGTGTATTAAGATGGAAACAAAGTATTGAAGAAAATAAGAGAATTGATCTGCATAATAAATCAAGCTCA
This sequence comes from Picea mariana, assembly GCA_032191745.1. Classification (NCBI taxonomy): domain Eukaryota; kingdom Viridiplantae; phylum Streptophyta; class Pinopsida; order Pinales; family Pinaceae; genus Picea; species Picea mariana. Next base: position 23,706 of record JASDQU010310373.1, read on the forward strand.
TAATTTAACAAAATTAACTTGTACCTTGAAGGGTCTCGCACTTGCGAAATGAATTCTTGTCGAAGATGTCTCAGTCGTCGCCATCAGTAGTCTTCGAAGGATCTGAGCAAATTTTTCCATCATCTCGTTCCTCTATCACACGAGGGATTCCTCAAGAAACTTCTTGAAAGGATCTCCTACTTTTTCATCTCTCTTTTCTTCTGCCATGGGAGGTCGCTTGGGCTGGAGAGAGCAATTGTCCTCAAGAGAAACTAACTCGATAACCAACTCTCTATACCCTGACCTCGTCGGGGACCTGCTATGAGAAATGACAAGGAGCAACCTGCTTTGATACCACTGATCTGGATTATGTTGAGAATGACATGAAGACAAAAATATAACCAATATATAACAAGGAAATACACAGAGATAATGTGGATAACACATAAATATAGTGAAAACCAGCTTCTATTAATGAGCAAGAGAGAAAAACATTATAGAACACAAACTAACAGAATGGGGTAGCCTATCTATGAAAATAAAGAGATATTGGTTACGCTTCATTCACAACAAGATTTACATCACACTTCATTTCATGCTTAAAGGACCTCCTTCACCTTAATTATATATCAAAGAGTGAGATGAGAACAATTCCCATGATGAATGTGGGATAAATTTGACTAAGTTTATAAAATGTCATAGGTATGTAAAACACTAGGACTTTCCAGGTAATCACCCATCCCAATACTACTCTAGCCTAAGCGCGCTTAACTGTGGAGTTCTAATAGGATCCAGTGCATTAACGCTATGTTGTAAGCATGCACATATGAACACTAGGAAATCATTACATGATGTCTGTAGTTAACAAATGGTGATGACATTACATTCCATTCCCCATCAAAAGGGTGAATATCATGGTTTATAAAAACCACAGGCTCAAAATAATGATTCAGTGGAAAAGGTGGATGGCCACTGAGATCCATCTAGACCACCTGCTCAATTCCCATCCCAACGTATTAACTCTGAGAGAGAGATCTATCTGTTCAACAACTTTGGAGAAATTTGCATCATCCATCGGGGGAGCTATTTCACAGTCTTCTCTAATGTGTCAGTGAAAAGGGATCGAAGAAAATAATCTAAGAATATTCCTTCTTCGATTCACATACTGAAGGTTAAAGCCCAAAAAGGTGATGACGTGTAGTCAAAGCTAATCATTTTGCATCCAGAAAAATTGTGAAGTTTCAAGATATCGAAAACATGTATCAAAGAATATTCTTGCATAGCTCCATTTTGTATGGGTAAGATCTAGATGGTCGAATTCCAGTGACAATCAATGGTTACGATTAAAATTCATTCAGAGTCTAAAGGAGACCGTTCAGAGTGTTAGCTTCGAGCATCCAAACTTATAACTCGAATAATGTTGCATCAAAAATATCTGACCGTTCACTCAGGGAAAATATCGACGGCTCGAGAGAGTTTCTCTTTGGCAATCTGCTCGAGAATTAAGCTTGTGAAACTTTGCAAAGTAATAATCTTGTGGTTCCGATGTTGGTTTCTTAGAAGGAAAAAAGGATTATCTTCAAAAGAGCATGCATAATTCACTAAAACATTTAGCTGTGAACAACATCGCTATGTGAAAGAAGAAGATAAGGATTTTGTCTAAGGAAACAAAGGAACATTCTCAAACTGAGGAATTGAAATAAATTTATGTATTGTGGGTACTGTAGCCATAAGGTCATCAACTTCTGAGAATGAATGAAGGTCGTCAATCGAGTAGCGAGTGAGATGAAATCCCAACCATTCATCGGGGGAGTGTTGTTTGAGTGATTTTTGATATTAGGAGTAGATTTGCTTCGATGGAGAAGGATTCTGATAATGAAGAGTATGAATGCCAAGGACGATGAAGCTCTGATGTATTTGTCGAAGTATGTGATCGGAAGGCTAGGCAGAAGAGTCAGAACAAATCTCGATGATGATGAGGATAGGTGGTGGGAGCCACATCAGCATTATCACCACGTCATATGACATAAGAGAGTGTGAGTCGTGCGTATGCCACATGGTAGTGGAGAGAAAAGGTGAGATTTGGCTTAGGAAAATTTTAGGAGGCCATAACTTTCAATCAAGAACTCGGATTTAAGAATGTTTACATTCGTTAGAAATATCTCAATGGGAAAAATCCAACTATGAAATTTGGTTATAGGAAATAATAGAGGAAAAGAAGGAAAAAACCCAATAGGCCTTGGGCCTAGGTTTCGAGAGAGAGGGAAGCCCAAAAAAAGAATCTAGTAGGGATCAATCTGAAGAGGTTTGGGGACAAGTCTATAGGAAAGGTGGATCCAATAGCCTTGGAATATTAGGACCTCATGGAAATATGAAAAGGGGAATCTCGGTAAGGATCAAATTCAAGGTTCTAGAAAAGGATCAACATATTTCTCGCATGCCTCTCAATGTTGGAGCGGTCATGCGAACAAAGTGGCTCTGCAAACCTTATCCTACAAAACAAAAGAGTGATATCAGCCATGGAATCAAGGAATAATATCTAATACAATAAACAATGTATTCCCTGCCTTTAAACCAACTTATGAGAGAGTGTTAGGTTTATTGAAAAATAACATGATTGTTGAGTCTCCATTTTGACACTTCTAATGCCCTATATTACCCTCTATCTGAGCCTATTCTATCGATGCTAGGAAGTATATACTTGACTGTTTCCTCCATAAATACACTTTATGACCTTTTTCATGTGCATAAGAGGTAACTTAGGATTAACGCATGATTTGTTTAACTTTTCTTGAGTTTATTCGATTAAATGTTTGATTTTGCATGATCCTAATCGTTTGACTCTTAAGAAGCATTCATCTGGTACTAATGGTCTCCTATTTTATCATTTAGTACCAAAGGAGTAGGTCTGCGCTACTCTGTTACTAACACTTGTACTAATCCGATACTCATGGCTACAACTGTGCTAATTCGGTACTAAAACCCTATCTACAGGATTCTGGTACCAACATTCTGGTACTGGATTTTCACCTCAATTTTCGAGCATATAACCCTGAATCGAAAAATTTGGGAACATGGGTTTTGTCCAGCTCTATGTTTTCATACATACACATGGGCCATAATATTAATATCTCACATGTGTGGACCTCCAGCTCAGGGGGAACGATCCATCCTAAATATTTGCCAATTTTCCATAAATTCTAAGATCTTGCCTAGATTCGTGGGAAATGAATTTCCTTGATTATCTAAATGGTTGTAATCGACCTCTATTGATGGAAAGTGGTTTTGATTTGGATTGGATTTTATAGATCCAAATGTTTAATGTAAAAATTATATAAATTGAGTGTTGGCTCTCTAAGCCAAAGGAGAGGAATTAGTATGTTGCAAATTGGATTTCTGAAAAAACTCTTTTTGTAAATTTATTTGCTGAAGATCAATGGAAGTTTGAATTCAATGATCATGTGTGTCTCTTAGCATTTAGAATCCGTTGATATAAAAGATTCCATGTTGGCATCGGCAAGGGCCATCGATCCAACTTGGCAATCTCATTGTAAATTATTAGTATAGATTTATATTTTCTGTACTTGTTGTTTTGATTTCATTTTTTATTTCACTATTAGAATTGATTGCAAAGTGTGGCAACACAGGAATAGTTGTGAGTCCATCATTCGCATTAAATAATCCATCAAATGGAACATCTCATTAAGACTTATGTTTCCTGTGTAGAAATGAAGTAATTTTCCAGAATTGAAAGATTGTAAGATTCTACTAAATTTATGTTTGTGATGCATTAATTGATTTTGAAGAATGTGCAGAATTAGGTAAGAATTTATTGCAAGTTTGAAGTGAGTTGTTAGAGGAAATGAGACCATACTTCATCTCTCACCTTCATGCACCATATAATGAAGCCTCTCAATTATATTGACTATTTTCTCTACTACACAGTTTTGATTGGAGTGAATAGAGTTATGATTTTTTTTTGTCTAAGAGTGAATTGTTGATTATTGTTTTCAATTGCTACAGGGAACAACATCTGAGTTCATCTCTTCGTTTCATGAGCCCCTAATGATTAGACTTGTCACCTAAGGAAGAACCTTTTGATTCTGCTTGAGAATTTATGTTATCAGTTTTCTCTTCTAAGTTTGAAGTTGTGTGAAGCATTTAGATATCCTAAAACAGAGTGTTAACTGTTTTTAGTTTAGTTGCTCTAGGAGATAGAATCAAAGTTCATATTTTCCTTTCATGAGCCATCAATGAACAGGTCCATCACCTAAGCAAGAACTTTAGATCATATGCTTGTTTATGAGTTTTGCTTTCTAATTTTTGAATTGTGTGAAGAGTGTTATCTTTAAGTGTGAAAATAGAGTATTGGTTTTAGATGGTTTTCTTGATTGAGCTATACTCATCAAACATAGATAAACCACCTGTTGTCGGCACATATAGTGTATCAACTCTACTAATTATGAATCCTGGTTGATAATTTATGTTTGGTAATATATTATGCAAATAATTGCACCAACATTTTGGTGGCGTTGCCGGGGAGTTGTAAACGGTAATAGGTAGTATTTGGATTAGATATATTTAATGGTTTTGGATTGGTTTTATGGATGACCTAAGGGCAGAGAGAAGATGGTAAGACATGCGGGAAGAGCCCACACATCCACTTTGGTGGGGTTGCTCCAAAGTTAGGTTGTCCTCTCTTCTTTTAATGCAAGTGTGTTTTTCTTTCTTTTATGCAAAATTGTGCTTTCATGATGGGCTAACCTGTGAGAACTGATAACCTGGTGATAGTCGGGTCCCACTAATGCAAGGAGTTCAAGTTTGGTGTCTTTTATTTTTGCAAATAGTTTTAATTTATTTGTTTTAATATTCAAATCTTTGATGATAAATCATCATTTGGGTGTTGTAAGAACCCTTGAGTACTAAGTTGTGTTGCGAGACAGGGATCATCAACCAGCTAGAGTAATTCAAGGATGATCAAGAGATTGAAGAATGTTCCTCCAAGAAATTTCCCACATTCTAGAAGCAGCTGGGATATCCACCTCTCAAGAAGAGCATATCTTGATAGCAGTCAAGAATTTAGTTGTCTCTCCACAAGAATATTTAGAAGTCCCATCAGATTCCTATTGTCAATTTGTTGAGGAGACTCAAGAATCATGGATAGAATTCAATGGAGAGAAACCATTGGAACCTGATAGTGAGGAGTTCTTAGCATGCCTCTTAGCAGATCATGTATGTACCCCAAAGACCAATCATCTTGAAGAAGATAATCTGCATAGTATGAAAAAGGAGGACATGTCGTGTGACCTAAACAAAGAAGAGAAACGAGAATACCTTGATCCTATTGAAAGATGGTTTCAATTAGTTATTAGGTCACACCACTCTTTTATTTTTCATTATTGTTTGATCTCATCATCAAAGCAGCTGGTCCTTCATACTCTGGTATGCATTAAATTTTATCTTTTAAACTCGAGTATGGATATATTTCTAACCCTGTTACACACAAGGATTCACTAGAAGTATTCTTATACTTGAAGGAAATTTTATTTTGTTAAATTAGAGTAGGATAGGTAAATAAATAAATAAATGTTGCACCTAAGTACAATGCAACATATATTTCATATTTTTCATAGATGGGAATGTCAAAAGCTAACAAAGAAATCGGTTTAATATCTTTTGTTCCTATAGTAGATTTATTTTTAAAAGTTATGAGAATTTTGTTTGGAATATTATGAGAAGGGAATCTCTTCATCCTACGAATGAAAAAATAATACAGGAAGGGTTTTAAAATCGGAGAACACATCCTTGTCAACAAAGGTTGACACTTAAGGGAGTGCTTCATGACCTATTTCTTCAAATTTCTTCTTTTTCCTTAAGTTGTTAAAAATGATGCATTTGTGCTTTATCATTTCCTATCTATTTTAAGACAACTATTTCACAAGGATGATTAATAAAGTGATCTTTTTAATAGCAGTTGAAACTGAATGTTAATTCCAAACTATTTTATTCATAGCTAATAATTCAACTTTTGACATTTTCCCTAAATGTTTTGTTTTTAAGCATGAATAAAAATCCAGTTTTAATTAGTTCTATTGGTTTGTTTTTAGCAGATGTTTGCAACCCTCTAAGAAGCCTTTTTAGAATCTCACATTGTTTGCATGAGACCATGTGAAACCTTAGGCATGGGAGAGTGGTTGATGAAACCTTCATATTCTTTTTCAACTTCTGTTAGCGAGGCCAAATCAACATGTTTAGTGCTGGGATTTGATAGTCATTTCCAGAATTCTAGTACCATTATATTCCTATATTGCAGAATTGTGCTCATCTAGTACTATGGGAGGAGGTCTGTGCTATTCCAGTATTGAACCACAACTCTGTGCTATTCTGGCACTAATGGTCATATTTTTTCTCATCTGGTACCAAAGGAGAAAGCCTAGGTTCATCCAATACCGAACAACATTCCTGTGTGCATCTGGTACTATGCTCATCCAGTATTGATGGTTGCTTGTGTGCTCATCCAATACTAAAAGGAGGAGGTCTGCACTATTTCGGTATTGAGCCACAACTCTACACTATTCTGGTACTGAACCACAACAATGTGCTCATCCAGTACTGAGGTGATCTGGTACTTGTAATAAGGTGTTGATAGCTCTTATCGCATATTCAAGTTTTGCTGCTTGATTTAAGAGTTTTAAGAACTAGGACATATAAACTCAACATTTTTCTCCTTTTATTAAAGAAATTAGACTAATTATGTATTAAACATGTGGTTACTCTCATACATCCTCATGTCCTCAATTATTGCACACTCCCCACCTTGAACTTTTGTAAGCCCTCATATACATCTCCTCGTATAGAAACCATTCATCTTGTCACTCTGTTTCTTCCCTCTGCTTTGTTCCGGTACTGCAGAATTTTGTTCCAGTACTGCTATGTTCCGGTACTATAGAATTTTGTTCCAATACCGTCTTGTTCCAGTACTATCTGTTTCGGTACTACAGAAACCTGCTCCATTACTTATCTGGTATTGATGCCAAAGTGATATGATCTTTGTCATGTGTTTAACATTGTTTTAACTTTAGGTAATTGGAGGTATGGGATAATGTTTTCATGTTATTTCTATCAATGATCATTTAAGTCTTGTGTTGAATTGTTATTACTCTCATGTGAATCTTCCTCCTAAATTTCTACACTCAACCCTAAATGAATCATCCTTGCTAACCTTTAAGAAGATATTTCCACATTTAGCTCTATATGATAATGGGTGCACTTGTCTTATTACCTCATCATTTTGAAAAAGTTATTGCTAATTGAAATATCCATTGAAAAGTGGTGACACCATTATGTCTAATACTAACCTAGTTTATTCAACAAGTTCTTATCCAAGTTTATCTTTACAAGTTTCTCTTGGAAGGTATTTATGAAAACCTCATGTGGTGGACCTCCTTTGCAAAGCCTCAATGAAATTTCATGAGAACCCTAATAGTATTAACTAGAGGGACCTCTTAGTCATTATCCGATATGTTCCATTATACATTGAATATCTGAGATTTTAGTTGAATGTGGATGATGTCACCCTTGGGATAGTTGCAAACAGTTAATTATGTGCCTAATAACTCTAAAACACTCGTGTACCACCTGTCTTCCTTATCCTCTAAAACTGACAATGAACAATATACATCATTAAAAATCTTTTGAGTAATATAATAAAAAGGAAGTATTAGGAAGTACAAGTAAACCGTCGGTGTAATGAACAGGCCTACTGGCAGTGGGGCCATGCTTGTATGGTACTAAGGTAAACCCGTTAGGGTACTGAACAGGCCTGCTGGCAGCGGGGCTATGTCGGGTAAAGGGAGTTGAAGAACATAAAGTGGCACACTTAAAACTGAACAAAAACCCTTAGGTCTCATTATGAAGCATTATTAAAACAAGGCTAGGAGATGACCTTTATATCTCTTGGATGATGTTCTTAAGAACCTTCAAGTATCCACTTTAGAGTTCTATCTTTAAAATAAATAGGTTTGCATGAGAAGTGGGACCCTCAGTATGCGTAATTCACCTTACCTAAGAAAGAAGAGCTTCATCTCTAAAAACTTGGATAAGAAATGAGTTAATCATTTTGGGATGTATTCTTTTATGTGTTCCTCTCTTCAAATGAGATCTAAACTATGCTTACATCACTTTTGTTTTAAAGGTAATATAGCCAGGGGGGGCTATTAGTCAAAGTCATTATGAAAACTCTTGGTCACTATCCTATAATCATATTAGAGTCACATCTAGTCCTTTCTCCTAACTATGATCCACAACAGATTGGATAAGACTTAACATCAAATTACTAACATATCTAATCTATTACTCATGACTCCACTTTTCTGTCATAACTACTTTTCCATGGGTAAGAAGTGTGAAGCATAGGCCAGGAAGTTTATATTGTATAACAGGAACTTAGGAGCTGAATAAGTTTGGAACATCAAGAATGCTTGATCAAGTTAGGAGTACCATCAATTTTGAAATTTTGAAGATCATTGTTGCATGAGGACATGCAATGACTTAAGCATGGGGGAATGTTGAGTCTCCATTTTGACACTTCTAATGCCCTATATTACCCTCGATATGAGCCTATTATACCGATGATATGAGTATATACTTGACTATTTCCTCCATAAATACACTTGATTACCTTGTTCATGTACATAAGAGGTAACTTATGATTAAAGCATGATTTATTTAGTTTTTCTTGAGTTTATTTGGTTAATTTTTTTATTTTTCATGATCCTAATTGTTTGAATCTTAAGAAGAATTCATTTGGTACTGATGGTTGTCTCTTTTCTCATCCAATACGAAAGGATTAGGTCTGCTCTATTCTAGTACCATCACCTATGCTAATCTGGTACTCATGGCTACAATTGTGCTAATCCGGTACTAAAACCCTATCTATAGGATTCCGGTACCAACATTTTAATACTGGATTTTTACCTCGAGTTTTGGGCATATAACTATGAATATAAAAATTTGGGGACATGGGTTTTGTTCAGAACTATGTTTTCATGTGGCCATAGTGAACCAGAATATCCATATCTCACACATGTGGACTTTCATATCAGGGGGAACGATCCATCCTAAATCTTTGCCAATTTTCCAGAAATTCTAAGATCATGCCCAGATTCATCGGAAATGCATTTCCTTGATTAGCTAAATGGTTGTACTTGACCTCCATATATGGAAAATGGTTTTGATTTGGATTGTATTGTCTAGATACAAATTTGTAATGTAAAAATCATATAAATTGAGTGTTGGCTCTAATCCAAAGGAGAGGAATTAATATGTTGCAAATTGGATTTTTGAACCACCTCTTTTTGTAAATTTATTTGTTGAAGATCAATGGAAGTTTGAATTAAATGATCCTGTGTGTCTCTTAGAATTTAGAATCTACTGATATAAAATCTTCCATGTTGGCATCGACAAGGGCCACTGATCCAACTTGGTAAGCTTGTTGTAAATTATTAGTATAGATTTATATTTTTTGTACTTGTTGTTTTGATTTCATTTTTTGATTTCACTATTAGAATTGATTGCAAAGTGTGGCAGCACAAGAACAGTTGGGAGTCCATTATTCGCATTACATAAGCCATCAAATGGAATATCTCATTAAGACTTATTTTTCCTGTGTATAAATGAAGTAATTTTCCAGAATTACAAGATTGTAAGATTGTATTAAACTTATGTTTGTGATGCATCAATTGATTTTGTAGAGTGTGCATAGTTAGATAAGAATTTATTACAATTTTGAAGTGAGTTGTTACAGGAAATGAGATTAGAATTCATCTCTCACCTTCATGCACCATATAATGAATCCTCTCAATTATATTGACTATTTTCTGTACTACACAAGTTTGATTGGAGCGAATAGAGTTATGATTGCTTTTTGTCGAAGAGTGAATTGTTGATTACTATTTTCAATTGCTACAGGGAACAAGATCTGAGTTCATCTCTTCATTTCATGAGCCCCTAATGAACAAAATTGTCACCTAAGGAAGAACCTTTTGAAGAACTTATCATTTTTCTCTTCTAAGTTTTGAAGTTGTGTGAAGCATTTAGATATCCTAAAACAGAGTGTTAATTGATGTTAGTTTAGTTTCTCTAGGAGATAGAATAAAATTTCATATTTTCCTTTCATGAGCCATCAATGAACAGGTCCATCACCTAAGCAAGAACTTTAGATCATATGCTTGTTTATGAGTTTTTCTTTCTAATTTCTGAATTGTGTGAAGAGTATTATCTTTAAGTGTGAAAATAGAGTATTAGTTTTAGATGGTTTTATTGATTGAGCTATACTCATTAGACATAGATCAACCACTTGTTGTCGGCACATATAGTGCATAAACTCTACTGATTACGAATCCTGATTGATAATTTATGTTTGGTAATATATTATGCAAATAATTGCACCAAGAGTGATGATTGTAGGTGTGTGTCTTAAGACTACATATGCTAATTCGAAATAGAAGAGTAGGATCTGTATGCGAGAACGCATAGTATGAAGTCATGCAACATAACATGCTAGAAAGAGGATGAAAAATTTGAATTGGGGAATCAACAAATAATCAGCCACAACCTCATCCAAGACATGCAATAGAAAATCAATCCATGCAACCAAATAGGATCATCAAGCACTTCAGAATCAACAAAAGGTCTAAATACAACATGCCAAGTCCATCATACAAATGTCAACAAATATACAGTGCAATAAGCATTATGAATACATTTGAAATCATTAGATTGGGAATGATAGTCAACACCCATCAGAGACAATCATACATCAAGATAAAACCCCCAACTCCTTCAAAGTAGGTAGACGGATAGCATTAGCTTCAAGAGGTAGAGGATTAGGAAATAAGGTTGAAATTTTAGAAGGGGGGGCCTTTCCTTTCGCTTGTAAAAGAAAAAGTAAAGGTGGGTTGTTGCAGCCACAACAAAGCCATTAATTTCTTATGGATTTAGCACTTAGAAATATTTTCCACCATAATATATTCGTTAATTTGTATCGCAAGTATTTATAATCACTTTAGAAAAAAAATCAAGGGATTAATACACATAAAATTCATACACTTTGAAATTCATATATTCATCAACATGAAATGCATAAACAATGAGATTCAAAAAAAAAATGGCATGAA
>JASDQU010310373.1:46333-60713 GCA_032191745.1 Picea mariana
AAGGGGGAGCGCTCCTCTCCAAAACTCAGTTTTTGAAGTGCTTTCAGGTGGCAAAAGGTTGTTTGACTTCAGCAGATCAGTTCTCCTCCTTCAAATCAGTCATGTGAGATGTTATAAGTGTCTCCTTAGTGTCGTTATCATGACAGTATGTCTGAACATCCTTTGTGACACTAGTAACCAACTTGCGACACTTGCGAAAGTTGATGCGACACTTACGACAATTGAGAGGGATAATGCGACACTCATCCAGCTGAGCAATTTTGCCGTGTAACAACACGTACTATCCATGTATGATATTATTACTTGTAAGAATAATGAACTTCATGTCTTTATTCCTTGATCAACTATGGGTTCCATGACCATACCTTTGGGGCTATTGGAATTCGCTACCAGACTTCTTCAAGTGTGCAACTGTTGACATCAATGAAAAATAACTCACCATCAATCTCAATCATACAAATGACAAAAAACTATCCAATGATCTCATCCACATTTTTTGGGCTTCCAAACCTCTCCAAGGTTTGACATCAATCTTCAAGGGTTGACATCAACGACAATCAACTGTCCAACATGAACTATCTTCTATGAGTTTGGATCTTAGCCTTCTTGACCTTGTCATCACACTAGTAAATTTGGGTCATTTTGTGATGGCCATTTCGACGCTCTTGTGATGTTATGTCGTGGATATTGCGATGAATATTGGGTCCCCCAAACGTCATATGATATCCCATAGAAAGTGTGATGAAGCTAGAATAATGATGCAGGAGCATCGCCGACATCAAGTGAGCCAGCGCAGAAGACAATCAGACAGTTGGACAAGCCCAGTACAAATTTTGAAAACACCTTGGAATTGTTGCGCAATCTTAAATGAAATCATTAAGATGAGGTGCACTTGTATAATGTAAACGGACCCTGAGCCTTTAGCTCTTGTCCTTAGTAGGTAGAAGGCATTTAAAGTAGTTAATGCAAGTAGGTAGAATTAAATGTGTAGATTAGACAGTTCTAGAGCGCGAGAGGGAAACGGGATATAGACACCCTCATTGTGCATTGTAACGGGTGGAAGCCAGATGAAGCATTAGAGCATAGAAGAAGCAGAGAGCTATGTAAGAACACCCATGTACATATGTTTGTATTAATAGAAGAAGTGATTCAAATTCATGGTTTTGTGTTGTTCTCTGTGTTTTGATGCTGAATGATATGCTCATGAAAGTTTACTTCCTGTTATACATTTGCTTTATGTGTTGTGTATATGATTTCATGCTTTGAGTTTGAAGTCTGAGAGGATAATGGAATGAGTTTCAATTGTTTCTCTATTTGAACCGAGAGTTCCTGCAAGGAGTGCAGTCGAATCGTCCACAAGGAGTGCATTGACAGAGGGTCCAGATAGGGTTTCTTTTGTTCTCAATCATCTAAAAGTGCAGACAAGAACATGAGTTGTGCAAGGAGTGCGCAGGCCAAGCTAAGTTTCAGGGTTGCGAACCTGAGCGAAGCATTGAAGGACTGTTGTTGCAGGTGTGCGCAGAGTCTAAAAGATTTCAACACTTAGGAAGTTCTTGAAAGTTTGTCGCAAGGAGTGCGTGCAGGGATATTTTGAAAGCTCAGGAGGTGTAGGACCTTCAAGTAATCATCAAGAGAAGCACAGGGAGTTTGTTCTGTGAAGTGTTTAGCAGGAATTGCAATTTTGCGTGCAGGTGGACGAGTTCCGTGGAGGAACACTTGGTTGTTTGCAGGAATCATCAGGGAAGGAACGGACAGACGAAATTCTCTGAGGAGATTTCGTGAAATTCCATGAACCGTTAGATCTCATAGAGGTGCAGCGCAGATACGACGAAGTATTTCCAAAGGTTAAATCTCAGGAGGGGCAGGACCATAGATACGAGCCACAAAGGCCATCAGATTCACACATGAAATCGTGTATCGGGGGTTTTGTGGGTTGAAGTCCCGTGAACATCGCAATAGAAATCGTGATACGCGATATCCCAAAAGGCTAAAGGAATAGTGTGGGGCCACAAGGGTCAACAGGTGGACAGGTGGCACGCCTTATCGGGGTTTCGTAGCGAGAAGTCCCGAAACAATTGCATCAGGATTCGCGATACCGCGAAGTCCGAAATGCCGATGGAGTAAAGGATCGTTGAATAGTAAATTCGCGAGTGCGTCGGGGTTTCGACATATTAGGAGTCGGGAGTCGGTAAAGTGAATTGTTTGATATCGTGAGTGGTGAAATCGCGATAGAGAAAACCCCAATAGGAGAAAGTCAGCGTTGATGAGTTGTCGGGTTTCAGGGATTTGAGAGGCCTACGCCCGACCATTGGAATCTGGAAGTCGTGAATTCCAATCCTCCGATTTGTAAAGAGGGGGATCCCACGACGATTGTTGTGGGTGCAGATTTCCCGATAGGGAAATAGAAGAGCCTTAGAGTTCTTTGGGCCAGTAGAGAAGAGAAGATCATGTGAGCACACGGACCACCCGACCTGCAGGTTAAGAGGTAGCGGGCATGTGCATCAGTTTGGTATCAGAGAACAGAAAGGTTCTTTTCTTTCTGTAGCAGAGAGGAAGAAAATTCACCATGCCACCTAGGAGAAGGGACATGCAGACACCCGACCCACCAGAGGATAGGGAAATGCCGAGAAGAAGAGGCAGGGAGATGACAGATCTAGTTGTGGATAGACAAATGTGTGATCTGCGAGCTAGAATCGAAGACATGGAGACGGCGCAAAGATGCACAATCAGTGCTGGGGATCTAAGTGATTCCAAAAGTGAAATAGAGGTTGAACATGAAGAAGAAGTTGCAGCCAAAGATGCATCAAACAAGCGTTTGATTAGAGCTATTCCAAGGATGGGTGCAAGGGAGAAAATGGACATTCTAGTTTACGAGGGAAACTTGGATGTAGAAGAGCATCTAGAATGGATTAGAGCTCTTGATACATACTTCGACTATGAAGATGTCGGAGAAGACGAGAAAGTCAAGCATGTTGTCACGAGATTGAAAGGACATGCAACATTGTGGTGGGATGAACTGCAAGCTGACAGTCATTGCAAGGGAAAGCAGAAGATCAAAAGCTGTGATCGAATGATCGCAAAGATGAAGGAAAAATTCATCCCCAGATACTATCAAATTACTCTGTTCAGGAGGATGCATAACCTAAGACAGAAGTTGATGACGGTGAAAGAATACACTGAGGAATTCTATAAACTAAACATCAGAGCAGGTCATCGGGAAAGCGATGATGAGAAAGTTGCCAGATACATGAATGGCCTGAGATATGATATCCAGGACGAGATGAGCATGGTAATCATCTGGACGGTGGAAGATGCTTATCATATGGCTCTGAAAGCAGAGGAGAAGCTGAGCCGAAAGCAAAGTCAAAGGGGCTGAGGCATAAGTCATCCAAGAGGCAAGTCAGTTGCCTAGGACAAATATCAGAAGCCCAAGGAGGACTGGAAGAAACCTCAGACTCGAACTGACAAAGGTGGAACCTCACAGTGAGGGCAGCCATATGTTGAACAAAGAGGGAAACATACTGAGCAGAGAGAAGATTATGTTGACAACAACACTTTTCCTCGTACTAGAGGCATAGGAAGAGGAAGAGGTGGAGTAATTACGTGCTTCACATGTGGGAAGAATGGGCAGAAGTCTTATGAGTGTCTAGATAAAAATAAGGACATTGGAGAAGCTCACATCGCCGAAGCGCAGAGGCGAGATGTTGAGGCAGAAGACGTTGAAGGCGGAAGATTGTTGATGATGCGAAAAGTCCTTTTAACACCAGAGAAGGAGGTGGAAAGTTCAGTCCAAAGGACCAGACTTTTCAGGACTGCTTGCAAGACCAAGGACAAGGTGTGCAAGGTCATCATAGACAGTGGTAGCACAAATAATCTCGTATCTATAGAGATGGTAGAGAAGCTGGAGCTGGAGATGACTGATCATCCAAGACCAGACAGAGTTTTGTGGCTATAGAAAGGACACTAGGTAACTGTCACTAAACAATGTTTAGTTGAATTCAAGATAGGTGGATATAATGATAAGATAATTTTTTATGTCATTCCCATGGATTTTTTTCATCTATTCTTGGGTAGACCATGGTAATATGACAGGAATGTGATTCATGATTGGAGAATGAATACATACACCCTAGAGAAGAATGGGAGGACACACAGGTTGCTTCTGATCAAGGATAAGGAGGTGAAGCCGGTAGTAAGAAACACTGTACTTCTAATGAGTGGGAAGGAACTCCTTAATGAGGTTAAGAAGAAGGAGGATCCACAGTTCATCGTGGTCAGAAATCCTAGAATTTTTCTGACTAGCACAAGAGTGGATGATTTACCAGAGGAAGTTCAGGAATTGTTGGAAGAGTTCGCTGATATAATAGTGGACGAATTACCTCGTTCATTGCCATCGATCAGAAGTGTGAGTCATCATATTGATCTCATACCAGGAGCCAGTTTGCCAAACAAATCCGCGTACAGATTGATGCCACAAGAGAATGAAGAGGTTAAAAGGCAAGTCCAAGAGTTGTTGGAAAAAGGTTTGGTCAGGGAAAGCTTGAGTCCATGTGTTGTTCCAATAGTACTCAGTCCGAAGAAAGATGGAGGCTGGAGGATGTGTACCAACTCAAGGGCGATAAATAAGATAACCATCAGGTACAGATTTCCATTGCCAAGGATGGATGATCTGATGGATTGCTTGAGTGGAGAAAAATATTTTTCAAAGATTGATTTGAAAAGCGGTTATCATCAAATCCTCATGAGAGAAGGTGATGAATGGAAGACAACATTCAAAACCAATGAAGGGTTGTATGAATGGCTTGTTATGCCATTTGGTTTAACAAATGCACCAAGTACCTTCATGAGGTTGATGAACGAAGTCCCGAGGGAGTTCATCAGGAAATTTGTCATTGTGTATTTAGATGACATATTGGTTTACAGTAAAACAATGGTAGAGCATCTGAAGCATTTGGCTACAGTGATGCAGAAACTATAGTAGGAGAAGTTGTTGATAAATATGAAGAAGTCATCTTTCATGAAGATAGAGCTCATTTATTTGGGGTTTGTTATTTTGGCAAATGAGTTGAGGATGGATCTAAATAAGGTGGAGGTAATCAAGAATTGGCCATCACCAAAGAATATATTTGAGGTGAAAATTTTTCACAGATTGGCTAGTTTCTACCAGAAGTTCATCAGAAATTTCAGTGGAATTAGTGCAGCGATCATGGATACAGTGAAGAAAAGACACAAGTATTTTCACTAGACAGAGGAGGCTGAGAAGAGTTTCAATTTGTTGAAGAGGAAAATCACGGAACGACCAATTTTGGTGTTGCCGGATTTCCAAAAGACATTTCAGGTGAAATGCGATGCAAGCGGATTTGCAGTAGGGGTAGTCTTGAGTCAGGAAGACAGGCCGATAGCATATTTCAGTGAGAAGCTGAATGAAGCAAAAGTAAAGTACTCCACTTATGATAAGGAGTTCTATGCTATCATACCGGCATTAAATAAATGGAGGCATTAATTTATCCCGAAAGAGTTTGTCTTATACAGTGACAATCATGCACTGCAGTTTGTGACTCAACAGGAAAAGTTGAATCAGAAACATGTTAAATGGGTTGAGTATATGCAGAATTTCACTTTTGTGATAAAACATATTTTTGGTACTGCTAACAAAGTGGTTGATGCTTTGAGCAGGAAGTGTTTGTTGTTGCAGGAGTTCAAAGTCAAAACATTGGGTTTTGATGATCTTAGGAACATGTATGCAGATGATCCAGATTTTAAGGAGGCATATGAAGCAGCTGAGAATTCAATTCTCAGAGCCAGAAGCCAATGGGTAGAGTATATGATCCAAGAAGGATTGTTGTTCAAGGGAAATCAATTGTGTATTCTGAAATGCTCCATGAGGGAGAATTTGTTGAAGGAGAAACACAGTGGAGGATTAGCAGGACACTTTGGTCATGACAAGACGTTCAGAAAGTTGAATGAATCATAATTTTGGCCGGGAATGCGAGCATATGTCAAGAGATTCGTAGACAGATGTAGAATTTTCCAGCATTCAAAGGGAAGAAAGCAGAATGCAGGGTTCTATCAACCATTGCCCATACCAGAGAGGTCGTGGGATGCAATTAGCATGGATTTTGTATTGGGGTTGCCAAGAACACAAAGAGGTTGTGATTCAATCCTTTGTGGTGGTGGATAGATTTTCCAATATGGCACACTTCATTCCATGTTAGAAAACCAGTGACACAACTCACATTGCGAACCTGTTTTTCAAAGAGGTCATTCGACTTCACGGTTTGCCGAGGAGTATAGTTTCGGATAGAGATACAAAGTTCATAGGGCATTTTTGGAGGACCTTATGGAAGAAGCTAGGAACTAACTTGTCATTTAGTTCAGCTTATCATCCTCAGATGGATGGACAGACAAAAGTGGTGAACAAAAGTCTAGGAGACTTACTGAGGAGCTTGGTGACAGAGCACCACATCTAGTGGGATAACATATTACCATAGGGGGAGTTTGTGTATAATGACTCACTTAACAGGAGCACAGGGCAGAGTCCATTTTAGGTTATTTATGGCATGCATTCGAGAGGAATTTCTGAGCTGAGAGATTCAGAACAGACTGCGACTAGGAGCGCTAGTGCAGAATATTTCACAGAGGCGATGAAGGAAATTCACAGCCAGGTGAAGGAGCGGCTACAGAATTCAAGTCAGGAGTATAAGCGTAGAGCAGATCAGCATAGAAGACAACTTCAGTTTGAGGTTGGTGACTTGGTTCTGGCACATTTGAAAAAAGAAAGGTTCCCGAGAGGAACATATAATAAACTGAAGATGAAGAAAATCGAACCATGTAGGATCTTGAAGAAATTTGGGGCGAATGCTTATGATATTGAACTACCCGATGGGATCGAAATTTCTCCAATATTCAATATCTCTGATTTGTACCCATATATAGTTGAGGAAACAGGGACTGGAGATGAGTAACCAGTGATACAGTGGACGAAGCAGATGCCAGTTGCAGAAAATCCACAGATGGAGTGCATACTGGACAAGAGGGTGAGTAAGAAGACTAGGAGGAAAGAATACTTTGAGTATCTGGTCAAGTGGAAGAACCATCCAGTTGAAGATGCCAGCTGGGAGAATGAGGCAGAGATCCAGAAGCATGGACAACCCGTGAACGAGCTCATGGACAGGAGCCCATGAAAATTTTCAAGTGAGGGAGTATGATGCAAGAGCATCGCCGACATCAAGCGAGCCAGCGCGGAAGACAATCGGACAGCTGGACAAGCCCAACACAAATTTTGAAAACACCTTGGAATTGTTGCGCAATCTTAAATGAAGTCATTAAGACAAGGCACACTTGTATAATGTAAATGGACCCTGAGCCTTTAGCTCTCGTCCTTAGTAGGTAGAAGGCATTTAAAGTAGTTAATGCAAGTAGGTAGAATTAAATGTGTAGATTAGACAGTTCTAGAGCGTGAGAGGGAAATGGGATATAGACACCCTCATTGTGCATTATAATAGGTGGAAGCCAAATGAAGCATTAGAGCATAGAAGAAGCAGAGAGCTGTGTAAGAACACCCATGTACAAATATTTGGATTAATAGAAGAAGTGATTCAAATTCATGGTTTTGTGTTGTTCTCTGTGTTTTGATGCTGAATGATATGCTCATGAACATTTACTTCCTATTACACATTTTCTTTATGTGTTGTGTATATGATTTCATGCTTTGAGTTTGAAGTCTAAGAGGATAATGGAATGAGTTTCAATTGTTTCTCTATTTGAACCGAGAGTTCCTGCAAGGAGTGCAGTCGAATCATCCACAAGGAGTGCGTTGGCAGAGGGTCCAGATAGGGTTGCTTTTGTTCTCAGCCATCTAAAAGTGAAGACAGGCACAGGAGCCATGCAAGGAGTGTGTAGGCCAAGCTAAGTTTCAGGGTTGCGAATCTAAGCGAAGCATTGAAGGACTGTTGTTGCAGGTGTGCGCAGAGTCTAGAAGATTTCAACATTTAGGAAGTGCTTGAAATTTTGTCGCAAGGAGTGCGTGCAGGGATCTTTTGAAAGATCGGGAGGTGTAGGACCTTCAAGTAATCGTCAATAAGCACAGGGAGCTTGTGTCGTGAAGTGTTTAGCAGGCATTGCAATTTTGCGTGCAGGTGGACGAGTTTCGCGGAGGAACACTTGGTTGTTCGTAGGAATCATCAGGGAAGGAACGAATGGACGAAATTATCTAAGGAGATTTCATGAAATTCTGTGAGCCGTTAGATCTCATAGAGGTGTAGGGGAGATATTGAGAAGTATTTCCAAAGGTTCAATCGCAGGAGGGGCAGGACCGTATATCTGAGCCACAAAGGCCGTAAGATTCACACGTGAAATTGTGTATCGGGGGTTTCGTGGGTTGAAGTCCTGTGAACATTGCAACCGAAATCGCGAAATCGCGATACGCGATATCCTGAAAGGCTAAAGGAACAGTGTGGGGCCACAAGGGTCAGTAGGTGGACAGGTGGCACACCTTATCGGGGTTTCGTAGCGAAAATTCCCGAAACAATTGCATCAGGATTTGCAATACAGCGAAGTCCGAAATGTCGATGGAGTAAAGGACCATTGAATAGTCAACTCACGCGTGCGTCGGGGTTTCAGCATATCGGGATTCGGGAGTCGGTAAAGTGAGTTGTTTGATATCGCGAGTGGCGAAATTGCAATAGAGAAAACCCTAATAGGAGAAAGTCAGCGTTGATGGGTTGTCGGGTTTCGGGGATTCGAGAGGCCAACGCCCGACCATTGGAATCGCGAAGTCGCGAATTCTGATCCTCTGATTTGTAAAGAGGGGGATCCCATGAGGATTGTTGTGGGTGCATATTTCCCGATAGGGAAGTAGAAGAGCCTTAAAGTTCTTCAGGCCAGTAGAGAAGAGAAGATCTTGTGAGCACGTGGACTACCCGACCTGCAGGTTGAGAGGTAGCGGGAGTGTGCATCAAATAACGTCACAAGAGAGACGATATACAGTGGTTGTCGCAAGAGAGAAGAATCATAGAAGTCGTTGCAAGAGTGACGACCTACAAAGGTCGTCTAAAAAACGACAACCAAAGAATATCATTGCAAGAATGACAACCGAAGATGATCATCGCAAGAACAAAAAAATAGGAAGATCTTCGCAAGAACAACAACCTAAGATGATCATCACAAGAACGACACCATAGGATGATTGTCGCAATAATTACAACCTAAGAATATCATCGCAAGAGAGATGACCAAGGACGATTATCGTAGGAACGACAACCTAGGATGATCATCGCAAGACAGACTATATATGATCTATGTGGTCGCAAGAGAGACGGAAGATATCTATTTTTAAAAAATAGATATATTGACATGAAGGTTAAAAATCGCACAAAGCAGTTAAATTTGTCAAAGAAATAAATTAGATCGGGCCCTAAATAACTTTGATCATGATCCATTAGAATCGACGTCTAGGAATCATTACAAAATTTGAAGTTGTGTGGGGGATAATTCTGAAGGGTGGTCCCGCAATCCAAACCACTGTTTCCATTGATGAGTACGTGTCAACGTCGGGTTGATTGCGGAATGACAAGAGGGTTGTTCCAAAATTGCTAATCTACATCTCTGCAAAGTGAAAATTATAAAAGGTCGATTTGACATTTTTATTTTTTATTATTTTCAAACTCGGGGACCGTTGGAACATTGTCGCGACCACCATTTTTCTGTTGCAGCCCATCTTTTCACCATCACAACCCATTTCCAGGTATTTATCCTGTCGCCACAAATCCCATAGTATTATCAATAGCAGAGAAAGACCCTGAAAGTAATGGGGAATCCCTAATTGACAGAGATGGAGATGTATTTGACCCTAATATCACTATTTCCCCCATTTATGTTTCTTGAAGAAACTTGGCTGATATACAAGGAAAGAGTATTCCATTTTTAGAGGTAGTTTAGGTCCCCATTGTCCCATATGATGTCGAGGTTTCTTTCCCATTTCCTAAATTCATAGGTTGGTGCACTAAGAAATATTCCCATTTAGAAAGGGCAATTTTCAATAAACAGGGGTCTCAAGTTCTATGTAGAATAGATAATCTGTCAATACAAAAATCACTCAATATCCCAGAAGCATTTTCCTTTAATTTTGAGCCATTGAATGAAGAAAAAGTGAATAGGGTTTATAGAGAATGTCATCCAAAGATCAAAAGTCAATTTATAAAACAAATCATTAAACCTAAACAAATGTCAGATAGTTTGTCCTTACTAATGAGTATCAACGTGATGGTCATTGAAGTTCATTGGGACTGTTCCTTGTTGAGTCAGATCCTAGGTCTAGATAGTGATAAATATGTTGTTGAAATCATGCCTGTTTTTCTTTTCTTTTTTTTCAAGACAAAGTTTGGTCAGTCAATCCGAATTAATTTTGATAAATTCCTAGCTGACACCATTCAAAAGAAATTAGTGAATTTCCACTCTTTGAGACATTTCAGATATTATACATATCTGTTAAAGGTTTTCTTAGCAAGTAAACATGGATAAATCCTTGAAGAATCTTTTGTATCTATTGAATGTAAAATAATCACTTTGCTCATATTCATCAACAAGGTCATGTCAAGAATTTATTCTTTGATTTTCAATAGAAGTTTACCTAGAGTTTTGGAGGACATGAATATTCAACTGCAGCCAAATCTAGAAAACAGAATAGGGGGCTGGGTACTTTTTCTGCATTCAAGGGTGATCTGGGTATATGGTTTTCACGAGCCTCCTTATGTATTACCTGTTTTCCTAACTCCTGGGATTTTTTCTCTTGAGTTCATCAGACATAGAATCATCTCTAAGACAAAGAACTTCATAAAACTACACAAACACTCTAACATCAAATTCCCCTTTGTTATTGGTCCTTTTGTTGTTAAGCCTAGATCATGTTTATCACAGGTTAAAGAAATACAAGGAAGAAAATATGATCCACATCATATCATATCCAAGAGAAGACAGATGAATAAAAAATCACCTTATGAACATGAGAATGTGGAAGGCTTGGATAAAATAGCTAATCTTGAAGTGTGTATTGATGTGGAACCACCATTGCAGCAAGTCCAAACACAACAAGATACTCAAACATTGGTTATTAAAATTACCAAAGCCAATGTGTACAAAAAAAGAAGCATTTCAGAGGCTATGGATATTGATGTTGAACAAACTGATAAAAAGAAAATGAAAATTGTTTAGCCAAAGAATATTGTAGATTTGGAAGATGAAGGACCTAAAGATCAAGTGACTTTGAACATTGTGGAAACTGGTACCATCATTGTAGAAATTGAGGAAAGAAGTCATTTTGAAAGTGAAGGCAGCTCAAGAGTTTTTCACAATCAAAAATATTATTTTGATAAAGCACCTGATGCAGCTTATCAATCCAGAGAAGACTTAGAAAAACAATATGATAAAAAGAGAAATGTGGCTTTGGGCAAAATAAGGGATTTATTCCCTGAAGTAGAAAAATTTTCTCAACTAAAATCTTCCTTGTTCACTATGAGGGATATTGAAAATAAAACTTTTAATATTGCAGTTGCAGAGGTGGATAAAGTGTCAGAGATTAAAATCAAATTTGACAATATAAGTGCCCATGACAAAGTGAAATTCCACAAGTAGACCAGTGATTTGTTGTATTCTGATTATTTGAGTTTAAATTTGAAAAATTCAAAGATGACAACCTTAGTTGCAAAATTAGAAGGACAACTAGGACAGGAAAAGGAAGCAAACAAAGCTTGGAAAACTCAAATTAAAAGGCTTGAGTCTGAAGGTCCTCAAGTTCTAAAGTCTTTATTGGATGAAAAAGATAAAATAATTCATAGTTTGAAGAAGAAATTGAAGATGCCTACTACAAAACACCCACAAACAACAGAATTGGTATCTTTAGAGCAGGAAAAAGAAACATTTCAGAAGGAAGCTATGGATTATAAGGCTAAGCTTTTGTAGTGGGAAAAGGAAAAGATGGAATGGTCTAAAGAAAAGGTAGAGTTGGTAAATAAAGTCATGGTTTTATCTCCTACTGCGGGAACTGGATCAACCATTGAAGACATTGTTCAGGCTATTTCACAAGTCAGTCTAAAATAAGGAGAGATCAAAGGGTTAAAGGAAAACATGGAGAAATTAGAGCAGGAAGTGTGCACAAAGGATGAAAATATATCCCAAGTTAAAAAGTAAAAGGTAGTCTTGTAGGAGAAGATTAATAAGTTGAATTCAAGATTGAGAGGTAAAGGTCTATTGGAAGGAGCTAAACATATCATATGGGATTCTATAGCTGCTGAGGATACTAAATTTAGATCATATTTGAATTTTGTAAGTGATAAAGATAATATAGCAATCACAGCCAAGCATAGATGCACTGTTGTTAATGAGACTTTAGCCAAAAATCCATCTGAATGGGCACAAAATGCCATTAATCTTCTCAAATTAGTTCCTCCTGTAGATCTTCAGACCATTGGGGTAAAGGATAGAACTTTATTGGTCATATCGGCCTGAAGGATTATTACAAAACATGATCTTTTGAAATCAGTTCTGAATAAAGCAATACAGATGGAACAAAGTGTGAAAATTTTCAAGAATTTATTTTAAGAATTGTTCATAAAGGGCCTTCCATCATTCTGGGATGGTAAAGGTAATTTGCATGATCAAGAAGAATATAATGCACTCTTGACTCAATCAAGGATGGACCACTCCAAATTTGAAACCCTGGAAGAGCGTTTGAAATGGGTTACTTTAGTTGATAAATTGAGTACAAATTTCGAAATTCTAAATCAGTTTAAGACAATCAAACTTGGTGTACCTGTCATGTCTTATGACACTTTTATTGATTTGAAAAATTTAATTAAATAAATGACAGATTATGATATTCCTTCTGAATTGCAATGGAAGGAAATAGTCAAATTGGGAAAGACCAAAAATAATTTCCAAGGATCGAGTAAATGATTTCTAGCTATCGACAAAAAGGCAATACATCAAATGAAGATACAATCAAACTCAAAGGATGAAGATAAAGTACCAAACTATAGGAATATCCACAAATCCCATATTTTGTGAAATGAAATTTTCTATTCTATTGTAATCGGTTCAAACCGAATGAAATGAATTGTTGTATAAATATTGTAGGTTTTGATGTATTCATGGTTGGCAGAGGCACAAAGGACAAATTGTATTGATCATTGTAACAATTTCTGAATTTGAAAGAATACAAGTGGAGATGTCCAGAGGTTTTTCATACCAAATATTCATGTGCTGATGACCTGAAGTATGTGTTTCCTTTCATGTATGTTTTTCTAGTTTTCTTTCCCTTCATCTGCAACCTTTCATATGTTTAAAATTGGATGTTAAAGGGTATGAAATTCATCTAAATGGTGCTTTAGATTCAATCAATTTTGAACTATGTTTTTCTTTCTTAACTCATCATAATTCGTCTCTTATGGTGCTCTGATTGATGTTATATGTTTCTTCTTTTTTCCATCTTATAAAAAAAAATTAAAAGATTGAAAGTTCATCACCTACTTTGCCTTTGCTTCCTTGAGAACTCTACCTACCAAACATTGTTTCAATTGTTTTCAGATTTGACTCAATTTCCACCTAGGTTCCTTTTCTTCTTGATGAAAACCCCATAAATATTTTCATCAAATCAAAACCTAGCCATTGAACCTTTAAGAGAAGTTCCATCTTCCAAGAGACCAAGTAAAAAGAGAGATCCCTCTCTTAACTGAAAAGGCTAGTTTTAGTTCTGAAGTGGTTTCGTGGTTACCTTTGTAAGTTGTCCCCTCAGCCTAGGAAATTTACTTAGTGCTAACAGATTCATGGAAGTTTGCATCCCATCTGTTCATATCTTGATTAGTCATAATAGTTTAAAATTTACACATTAGGAAGATTAAGAGATAGAGGACTTGAAAACTAATTATGACGGTTGAGCTTGCTTGTAGTATTCTTGCTGAGTTTTCTATTTCCATTGGCACCCCTACACCATTATAAGTGTGTGCATAAAAATTTGAGTACACACAACTATGTGTCAGTAAATGATATACACATTTCTAGAATCCATTTTTACCTTTCTAGCTAATCAAGTCCCTAGGAATAGGCGTGGAAACAAGGGTTGCATAGTGAGATAACTTGTTTACCTTGTAATCCATCATAGTTAAGAATCAGAATCAGAAATATATAAAAGGGAAACGTCAAACTCTTCTTTAATATATTCATCAACTAATAGATTAGCTTGAAAATGGAATTCATCAACCCTTGGAATGTGGAAGGTGCATTTGTAAGGCCAAAAGGCATGACCAAAAATTCATAATGGCCTTCATGAGTTCGGAATGTTGTTTTTGGGATATCTTCTTCCTTCATTCTGATCTGATGATACCCT
>JASDQU010310374.1:576-18993 GCA_032191745.1 Picea mariana
GCATGGTGTATTGTGGTGTATTGGTGTAACTCTTATACCATTGTTCATTTCTCATTGGATATAATTGAATGGTTTAATTATAATTTGAAAAAGGTTTTAAATTGTACTTGATACTAATTCACCCCCCTCTTAGTATCAACAGACACTTCTTTGTAATTATGGGTTCTACACTTCTAAGGCTGTCTTGAAGCCCTACACAACATCTAGGTGGATATTGGTGGCCGCCCATCAAGTCCAACTGGCCTATTTTGGCAATTTTCATCTCAGTACATCTTTCTGTACTTCCGGGGCCATTTTGAGGCCCTAAACAACATTTTTTGGGCTTGCCAAAGTCAAATTGTTGAGAACGTCAATTTTGACGACACAATTTGTAGTTATCAAAAATACCTTTCTAGCGGGTTATCACACACCTAAAAAAAATATTGTATGCAAAAGTTACGACCCCGAGAAGTTGATGTACTAACTTACCCCAACATGGCTCACATGAATTTTGGCGCTTCATCTCCTAGGGTTAGGTTTTTGGATGTCTAGGGTTTTAACATTCATGTTTATCATAAAAAGGCCTTCAAGGCCTCATTGTAATCATCTTTTGGTGAATGAGGGTAGCTGTCACATATATTCTCAGAGATAAAGCTGCCATCATTCTAACGAGTCTTGCACTCTATATTTTTATAGTCTCTATAAATTTCTTTCATTAATAGAAATCATGTATTGTTGCATTTCTCTATTTCTGGAAATATTTATGTGTATTTCGTTCTAATATCTATGCTTTCATTTCATTCCRAAAATAATCCGGATCAGTGGTATCAAAGCAAACTGTTCTTGATCATTTTTCAGTGCATGTCCCTGACAAGGTCCGAGTATAGCAAGTTGGCTCTTGAGCTTGTCTGTCTTGAGGACAATCACTCTCACATGCCTAAGAAACCCTCCACGGCAGAAGAAAAGAAAAACTAYGGAAGCATAAGATTCTATTAACTTGTTGCTTGAGAAAGATCTCGCACAATAGAGGGATGAAATAATGGAGAATTTTTCCCACATCCTTCAATGCCTTCCTATAACAACATGAAGATCTTCATCAAGCGACCACTTTGGAGGAAATTCTCCCTTCAAGGTACAAGTTAACTTTGATATTCTCGTATTTGAAGGTCAGGTAGATACAGATGCCCTAGAAAAATGGTTAAATATTGTAGAAGGTTATTTCTCTATTAACAATTTTTCTGACAAGGAAAAGATCACCTTTGCACTCCTCAACGCTCTCCCCCATGTCAAACATTGGTGGGAAACTTACTGGGATCAAAGTTCCATAGAGGAATCTGGAATATATGGGGCCGAGCCCACTTGATATTTTTTTGTGGATGTGGTCAAGGAACAATATTACCCTATTGATAACTATGAATACTAGTACATGAGATGGACCACACTGCAGTAAGAGAAGGGCCAAATAGTGTCAAAGTTCACAAATGATTTCCATACCTTGCGTACCAAGATGGGTATCAAAGACTCCAAGCGACATTTGGTTCTGAAGTACTGTGGGGCTCTGCATAGGTACATCAAACTGAAATGGATTTCCTAAACATCTCATCACTAGGAGCTGCCTATCAACATGCTATCAAAATCGAGCAGAAATTTAGGCACCAGAACAAACAGGAGTTCGGGTATACAAATCTGCATCAACCAAAGCACGATAAAGATGACTGTAACCAACAACCTCCCGAAAAATAGTCCAAGACACAGGAAAACAAGGGTAAGGGAAAGACAAATAATGACACTGGGAAGTGGTGCGACTTCCACAAAATCCCCTGGAACAACACCGATGAATGTCGCTAAAAACGTCATTGGTGGCCGAGATCAAAGATAAGGAGCCGAACTCTGATTCAGAATCTGATCCATAAAATAATGAAAAAAGATAGAACATCGACACATTCCCCACTGATACTATCATGGCCGCAAATATTAAACCAGAGGAAACAACATATATTGAAGAGGGGGAGCACCTCGTCCATTGAAATATATGGGTGAAGGGGACCCCRTTGCATTTCATTGTTGATAGCATAAGCCAGAAGAACCTCATCTCAATTGAGGTCATCAAATAGTTGGGATTGTAGACAACACCACARCTGCAACCATACAACATCGGGTGGCTTCGCCAGGGATGATATCTCCGTGTCAGCCAGAAATGCCGCCTGCTCTATGGCATCCAACCCTTCAAGGATGAGGTAGTATGTGATGTTGCCTCTCTTGATGTTTGCGATGCTTTTTTGGGCCAACCATATACGTGGAAACATCATGCTGTTTATGAGTCTCGACCCCGAAGTGTCATTATTACTCTGGGGGGTCATCTCTATAAGATACTGGAGGTAGTTCCAAATACCATTCCACCAAAACAGTGCCATAAGGTAATCTATCATACTGCAAAATTAAACCTCTTCACAATATGTTGAAAGGATGCACAAAAAGCCACTGCAAACACTATAGCCTCAACGCCTTCCATCCAGTAGGAGAAGATTGCAAAAGATAAACAATATATTGTTTCTTCACCTACGATGGTGCCTACACAATGCCCCGTCAAGCCCATAGACAACAGGTTGGTGGAAAAAATTCAACCCCACCAGCAACAGGTTCGTGACAACCTTCCATAGACCAAGCAACACAACTTCTCCAGCAAGGCACACAACTCACCAAGATTCAAATTCAACAAATGATTTCCCCTCTTCCCCTAACACTCGACGCAATGGATACCATTGTTTCCTAAGGGGGGAGGACTGATCCAAGTGGATATTGGTGGCCACCCACATGTTTTAAATTCCAACTGGCTCATCTTAACAATTTTTAGTTCAACACGTTTCTATGTAATGGGGGCACTTCTTTGTAATTATGGGT
Organism: Picea mariana; assembly: GCA_032191745.1. Classification (NCBI taxonomy): domain Eukaryota; kingdom Viridiplantae; phylum Streptophyta; class Pinopsida; order Pinales; family Pinaceae; genus Picea; species Picea mariana. The sequence goes on from JASDQU010310374.1 coordinate 3,457, forward strand.
TCTTCACTTCTGAGGATGTCTTGAATCCCTACACAACATCCAGGTGGATACTGGTGGCTACCCATCTAGTTTAACTGGCCTATTTTGGTAGTTTTCATCTCAGTACATCTTTCTGTATTTCTGGGGCTGTTTTGAGGCCCTAAACAACATTTTTTGGGCTTGCCATAGTTAAACTATTGACATAGTCAATTTTGATAGCATAATGTGTATTTCTCAAAAATACCTTTCCAATGGGCTATCAAACGTCTAAAACATAGATCGTATGCAAAAGTTACGACTCCTAGAAGTTGATGTACTAACTGTTACACATCAAAATTACTCACTAAGATGATGGCCTAGTGTCTTCATTACCAAATGTCGTAAGTGTCGCATTTCTCCCACAAGTGTCACAAATATCATATTGTTGTCAAGAACACTTGAAATACACCTCAAAGACTAGTTTTGAAGAGGAGAAATCATTTGACAAAAAGTACAAGTGTTTTTCCATTGAAAAAACCACTAAAAGTCAATTTTTGGAAGGGAGTGCTCCCCTATGCTCTATTAAAGAGCACTGGCGCTCTGTACCCTCTTCTGGGGGAGCGTTGGAATGGTCTGTACCCCATTCAGAGGGAGCGTTGCCCCTTTTTTGGGTAAATTTTGGCCTGTTGAGGGAAATCATGGAAGAATCCCCTCAATCTTTGAAAGTGGTTGGATTTGAATCTGAGGTCAAGCCTCGATCTTAAGGAAGATCCTCAATTGAAGGAGAATAATCCTTAACTTATCCCAAATATCTCTCAAGTGGTTAGGCCTCTCCAAGCCTATATAAGGAGGCCTTCTCATGGTGAAAGGGAGAGACATTGTAAAGCATCTAACTTATGATCTCATAAGGGAGATATCATTGAAGCATCAACATTCTGTATGCAGATTATTTGAGCAAGGGTATGGACATAGGGAGCTTGGTGAAGCTGCTGAACTACATCCATGGCTGTAAGCAACACTTTGTTCTCATTAATATAAATTCATGTTTGGCCTATTTCCTTTAAAGTTTGTGTATATAAACTTGTTTCTTTCATAGATTCATTATAAAGCTAATCATAGTAGAGAAGGAAGTATTGTTGTTGTTACTCATTGTACCATAGGACATTCAACCGAGCTTGGAGATCAAGATCATCCTGGAGTGAGCAAGGACAAACGTTGGTAAAAAGGTACTTGCCTTTCTTCCCTCTTCTTCTTTGATAGTTTATCTTTATGATAAAGGAATGTTAGTGTCCATAATAAAACTTTCTGTCTTGGAGTTAGGGGTCTAGCATCCAAGAGGAAATCCACTTGTCCGCAAGGGGATTCTCTTGTAACATAAATTGGCGACTCCACTAGGGAGGAGCTTTGATTTTTGATTCCTTTCTTAGGCCTTGTCTTGGTCTTTGATCATTCTTTGACCTTCTCCACACAGTGTCTTTGATTCTTATATCTGATTGATTGCCTCTTTCTGACATCACATTCACCCTAATTGACTGAGTTTTCTTGAAACTTTGACTTTCTGGGCATTTTTTTGAGTTTTGAGAGCCTATCACTCCCCTGCCCTTGCTATCAGAGTGCTGGCACTCCCTATTGGCCTTACATAGAGCGTTGGAATGCTCTGGTGCCCTTTACACCAGAGCTATGCCCCTTTTCTATGAGAAATCTTCTAGGGTTTTTACTCTTTGAATTCTTTTCTTGATTCTAGCACTTGCTTAGGAGTTTTACAACCTCAATACATCTTGGTCCTGGCCTTCAACACCCTGTTTTCTAAGAATTGATCATCTTTTGTTTGGAAATTTGACATTTTCTTTCCTTGCCTTGAAGTCACTCTTTGTCTTTGTTGATTTAGAGTTAACTTGCTGTTTTCTTCTCATTTATCTGACTGAGTAGAATCCTTCGTGAGGAGATTCAAAGGTCTATGGACCTTTCCATTTGATCTTTGAGGTCATCTTATCCAATCCATTTTCAATCTTTTTGAGGTTTTGGTTTTCTTTTTTGCAAATTTTTGTCATCTTTGTCTTTCTTGTTTTATCACAACGAGAGTGTGTTTTTTGTTTGTGTGTAACTTGCTTCTGATTGTCTGAACCTTGTTGACTTTACAATCTGGATGACATAGGAAGTTTTATATCAGATTGATTATCATTCACACATAAAGAAAAAAGATACTTTTTATGATTGTTTTTGGATATTAGAAAGAAAATATATGAGATTTTAGCATTACATTGGATTTGATTGAGAAACGAATTGATTGAGGATTCTGCATCTTAGTGTTTGACAAAGAAAATAACATCTTTCTCTTTCCCTTAAATAAGCATTCATTGAAAGAAAGGATTGCTTATCATTTCTTCTGCATCTTTTTGGGAATTGAGTCATAATACCATCAGTTTCATTGTCATACACCTTTCGAGTAAAGAACAACTGCAAAATTAACGCTAATTAAAATTTATCTAGAAAATTTTGTTTTTAGGATCTTCCACCAACATTAGACTAGGATTAGCACTTTGGATTAGGTTGTGAGTAAAACTCTCCAAAGTATTCAAAACAAACATTAACATCTTGCGCTAGGGAGAGAAAAATCCAATTGTCGTATAGGCTTTCTAGGATCCCCCTCTCACACAGGGGTTATGTACGAGGTCGCATTCGGGAGAGTTACAAAGATTATCCCTCCGTGGTTCAACTGTTTGTAGTGGTCGGATCGTATATTGAGGGTTCTTATTGAGGTTTAGTTGGTTTCATTTGGTCTCGGTGCTTCGTGAACTCCGAATCCACTTGGGGTCCTCTGGAGTTCTACCGGTCCACTTGTCCTTAGTTCTCTCGAAGGATTTCAGACTTGTTATCCTGCTCATACATTCAGATCGGACTATCGACTGTACCTGCCCAGGGGTTGGCAGTGAGTTGGTGTCCTTTGTTGCATAATATTTAGGTACTTACACAAGGTGATAATGAAGGGAAGTCTCACTATACCTGGAATAGACTTTGGTCAAAGTCACTCAGGCTCCTTGGAGGGTAAATCCACAATTACTGCGTGGAAGCTTGCACCAAGGCATAAGTTCATTAAGCAGGTCACCATCGTAACTATTCCACCATATCCTAGCCCCTTCTTGACTTGATCACGCGACGTTGGATTTCATCACCAACTAGTACGGTCATCGAGAGAAGGTTTTTTTTGCTTGGTTTGATTCCTAGATTTGATTAGTGTATGTTGTTTCTTTGTCATTAGTTGACCATAGATTTTTTCCGTCGAATTTTTTCTTCCGCCAACATCGACCCTCCACGTCGTTCGCGTAGGGTACAAGGCCTTCCCCCAGAAAATATGGAAGAATATACACCTTTACCTCCTCATTCTATGGAGGTATCTCCTCAACAGAGCGAGGTCCATGATGTTATAACCTCACAGGAGGAAGTTTCCACCTCTTTAGAGAATTTTCGAATTGTTTCGGACTCTATAGAGGCTTTCTGCGTTCCTGCGAGATATGCGAGGCGTTTTCTCCAGTTGAATTCAGATGGAGAACTTGTTATCATTGATCCTTCTGAAGTTTCAACTGGCCCTCATTCAGACCCTCAAGTCGGAGACCCACTTTGGACTGCTGATATAATTCAAATTCCACCTCGCATGGTGCGAGAACTTTACGGATTAGGCATAGGTGTTGATATACCTGTTGTATATCAATCACCCGAAACATATACTACCTATACCATACCTTTAGATCATTTCAATAGTACAACCGTTAGTTCCATCGTACCATTCATTGGTCCGTACATGCACTCTGTTGGTCCAAGTTCCACTATTTCACTCCAAATGCCCCATTCTATGATGGTCCCTCACGTTGCGACTATTCCTACCAGTAACGTGGTGGTTAGCCAAGGTCCCATTGGTACACCACTTTCATATCGACATTCTTCATCCCTTCCCCTTGGGTATAGAGCACTAAATTCTTCCGTTGTCAATACTACCCAGGTTATACTTGGAAGTTCGATACCTTTACAACAACCCGGAGGAACTAGTCTTGGTGGCTCTAATCCATCAAGCAACACCGGTCAGTCATTTACGTCTGGTTTCCAAAATCCAGAAACTCAACCTCATGCTGGGGGGAAACCTCCTTTCAGAGGGAAACCTCCATTTGGAGGGAAATCTCTTTTCAGGGGGCAACCTCCTCTTGGAGGGAAACCTCCATTTGGGGGGAAACCTCCATTTGGGGGGAAACCTCCTCTCGACGCGCAACCTCTGTTTGGAGGGAAACCTCATGTTGGGGGGCAGCCTTAGATTGGAGCCCATCCTTAACCTTCTGGACATAATGCATCCACAACACCCAATCCATGGAACCTCCCTTTCCCAAGAAACCCATAGTTCTCTGGGGGAAAAAACGCGCAAGGTCTACAACAACCTCCTCTTTGTCAAGGGACTAATCTCTATCCTCCTTATGGAAAAAATGTTTTACCCCCTTATGGGTAAACACCAAATCCATATTATAATCCTCATAACCCATTAGGTTATCCTCCGCTCCCAAATGTTTCTCAAACCTCTTCGAATCCTCTCTACTCTGGTCAGCAACAACCGTATGCAGGAGGACCTACTGGTTACAATTATCCACCTAATCCAGTTTATGGTCCTACTGGTGTTCCTATTCCACACCAGTATCACCCTTAGTTTAACTGATAGCTACCATTCCTTGCTACCCTGGATCTTCCAGACTTATCTCGGTTGACTAATGATCCTACATTACATTATCCATTCTGGCCAGTAATTTCGGCTAAACTCCCTTCTGATATTCCAAAATTTGACGGCAAACCTAGGGAAGACCCGAATAACCATGTGATGACTTTCCATTTGTGGTGTTCATCCAACTCCTCAATGGATGATTCTATATGTTTTTGTCTTTTCCAGCGAACACTTACGGGCTCAACAACCAAGTGGTATATTGAACTACCATGTGGTTCTTTCCAAGATTTCAACTCCTTTGCCATGTCCTTCCTCACACATTTTCAACTACCCATTCGATATGAGACGGGTACTGAACTCTTGACCTCCCTTCATCAGACTAACTCCGTGCACATCTATGATCATATTCATGAGTGGAGGCGATGACGAAGGTTGACCAAAGCAATCATTCCTGACCAATTATTGGCGGAATGGTTTACAAAATCACTTTTACCCCCGATCTCTCGTGACGTCGCTATGGGTGGCATTGCCACTGAAGAGGAAGCCATTTCCCGGGCATAGTACTTAGATTTGGTTTACTCATATCCTAGTACTCTGTACGAGTTGATCCCAAATGCTACCTGTGCCACTACTGATCCATCCAAAACTTCGTCTTCATCACATGTGGATGGCGTTATTAGCTCTGTCAAAACCCAATCTCCATCACAGTCGACTGGCACAACTATCGATCTGCTCCGTCATCCACCTCCAGTTCGACCGCACCTTCCTCTACCTCCTCTCCAACTCAAATATCTGAGGTGAATGCAGTACAATCCGCCTCTTCAAAACAATCTGTAGGTAAGAAGAAGACAAAGAACAAAACCAAAAGAACAATAATGAACAAACTAAAGCTCAAAACCCACCACCTGCTAACAAAAATAAACCACAACGGAAGCCGAAATTCCCATGTCTTATTTGTGGTGAAGATCACTACACTCAAGACTGTCCACATCACGATGAAGTGGCCAAAATTTTTAAGGGGAATTCCCAACCCGCCGTGCTTACTCAACCTTTTCCTCAGCAACAATCTATGGTTGCTCAAACCCCCTCTCCAGGGGGTAGTTCCATCCACCCTTCTCATGATGAAGCCTCAAAAAGTGTTCATATCTATCTCTTAAATGATATTGATTTAACCACTCGCTTTACAACTTAAGACACTCTAGTTGAACCTGAGAGAGGAAAATCCACTAACGGTATTTCTACGGATCCCTCCATCCTCCGTTAGTCTTCCACCTGTCAATCCTCCATCTAGATCACTTCAGATCGAGAAACCTATGTTTGACTCTATATTACGCCCTTCTAAGAGAACTATCCGTAAATCTACCTTTATTCCTAGCTTGCGTGCCACCCAGAACTACAACATTGTGGAAGATCTGGCACAAGCACTGTGTGCTATGTCTGTGTTAGAAGTTCTACAACACTACCCCAGTCAATGTAGAATTCTCTTGGATGCTATTGGCACTTTTGATCCTGAGTTGTCCAACAATATCATGTTTAACCTAGATAATTTCTCACCTCGACTCTCTCATCAACTTGCTTTCCAAGTTGACGTTGTTGTTCATAATCAACAAATCCACCACACTATCTTGGATGAGGTAGCCTCTACTTGTGTCATGTCTTTAGCCTGCTGGAAAAACTTGAAATCACCCGCACTTAACAAATCCCCAACGATCCTACGTGCATTTGATGAGAAAGGTTTTCATCCCCATGGACTTTTGCAGTCCTTGTCCATCCAATTGGGTGGAAAATCTGTTTCTGTTGATGTCGAGGTGGTCGATGATCCCCTCGATTACAACTTATTGCTTGGAAGTAGTTGGTTCTATGCTATGTATGCTGTTGCTTCGTCAGTATTTCGATGTGTGCAATTTCCTCATCAAGGCAAAATTGTCATTGTCGATCAGTTAGATTTCTGTACACCTGACACTCGCACTCCTGCTACCAACAATATTTCATTTCTGGGAGATCACATGATCACATATGAAAGCGTTGGTGTTGGCTTGTTGAAAGACTCTAGCCTTATGGGTACCTTCCCTACACCGCTTCCACCCACTGCACATCATGTTGCCACAATCAATATGATTTCGACTATGGTTTACCAATCCTTGGAATCATCTGACCCTTGGGTTGTACCTAGTCCATTGGAATTCGATGTCCTAGGTGACACCATGCCACTTAGTCCAGCTGAAACCTCATACGTTTCTATCCAGTCTGCCTCTCCCTCCTCGGATGACCAACATCTATTGGCACCTGACAACTACTCGATGCCATCGTGACTAAGTTCTTTGACGTCTGCACTCGACTACATTTCCCAAATTTTTCCTTCTGATGAATCAAGAATGGAAATTCTTAGCATCGACGACGTACCTTGGGATGATAGCCATCATCGATCCTCTTTTCTTCCACCTCTCGAAGAAATCCAGGAAGATATACACTCTATCTTCCCCCCCTGATGTTGTCCAATTTCCCCATTCACCTATACTTACACAAGATGCTATTTATGAAGGGAATTTAGGCAACATTACCTCTATAGTCGAAATATATATTTCGATCAAGGAAGGTATCGTCGAAAATATTAATCTCGGTGTTAGTTTTACACCCGATGAAGTGGTTTCCTATACCGCTTTGTTTAAAGAATTTCATGATGTCTTCGCTTGGAGCTACGAAGAGATGCCAGGGATCGATCCTTCGATCGTTGTGCATGAGATTAAAACCTACCCAGGTGTAAAACCTGTTCAAAAGAAACACCGCCTGTTCCATCCTAAGAAGATCGTGGCTATTAAGGTAGAAGTTGAGAAATTATTAAAATCTGGCTTCATCTATCCTGTCCCTTTGACGGAATGGGTTTTGAACATTGTTTCGGTCACCAAGAAGCAAGGGACCATTCATGTCTGCGTTGATTATTGGGACCTCAATAAGGCCTGTCCAAAATAAAACTACCCTATGCCCTTCATCGACCAGATCATCGCTAATTGCGCTGGTAGTGTAATTTTCTCTTTCATGGATGGTTTCTCGGGTGATAACCAGATTGAAATTTTACCTGCTAATCAACATAAGACAACCTTCATCTACCTGTGGGGAAATTTTTCCTATCAGAAACTACCATTTGGCCTTAAAAATGCTGGTGCTACATTCTAGCGAGCCATGTCCTACGCTTTCCACGATATCAAACATATTGTGGAGCCTTACCTTGATGAATTACCTGCCCACTCATCCAATAGATCAAACCATTTTGGTCATCTACAGGGTATTTTTCTTCAATGTCGGTTCTACCGCATTCATTTGAACCCACATAAGTGTATTTTTGCTGTCGAGTTAGGACGACTCCTCGACTTCATTGTTTCCAAGGATGGGATTTGGGTGGATCCCTTAAAAATGAAGGCTATCTTGGCTTTACCTCCACCTAACAATATAACACAACTCCAAAGTTTGCAGGGGAAAGCAAACTTTCTTCACCGTTTCATTTATAACTATGCTAATATTACAAAAGGATTTATGCACTTGTTACAGAAAGACACCCCTTTTATCTGGGATGAAATTGCTGAACGATTGTTTGCTGCTCTTAAGCATGCATTAACCAATGCTCCTTTGTTACATCCTCCAAATTACACAAAGGACTATATCCTTTACTTAACAGCCTCCACTTCCACTATTGCCATGGTGTTAGTTCAAGAGGACCCTAATGGCGAGGAACACGTGACCGTGATATATTATTTGAGAAAAAGTCTATCTGGTCCAGAGCTCAGATATTCACATGTTGAAAAGTTGGCTCTGGCAGCTGTCATCGCTGTCCAGATATTTCGTCACTACATTTTTCTACGCACCACCATGGTTATTGCGGACTCGAACCCCATGTACCACATTTTGACACATCAAGTTCTTGGGGGAAAATATTCGAAATGGATCGTTATCCTTCAGGAATTCAATCTTGAGTTCACTAAATCCAAAGCTAAAAATTCCCTGGTGTTTGCAGATCTTATTTGCGACCTTCCCCATGCTAATGAAGATACCGAGCCCAAAGATTCTCTCCCAGAAGAAACTTTGTTTCTCATTAGCATGTCCGATCCTTGGTATGGATGTATCCTTCTTTATCTCCAGACCCAACATTTTCAGCCCAATATATCTCGTGAAGAATGTCGTTGTATTCGCCACCATTATTGTCATTACCTTATTATCGGTGACACTTTATACCGCCATGGAATTCACACTATCCCGTGACAATGTCTAACTCATGAAGAGGCTGAATGCATGCTTAATGACTATCACCTTGGAGCCTGTGGAAGTCATCTTTTTGGGATGGCTACAACTTAGAAAATATTACATGCCAGCTACTTTTGGCCCTCAATTTTCAAAGATTATATTGAGGCAGTCAAAAAATATCCACCCTGCCAAGTTTTTCACAAAAAGGCACGAAACCACCCTGCTCCGCTGCATCCCATTGTTTCCATCAGCCACTTTGCCAAATGGGGCATTGATTTCATGCAATGTAATCCTACCTCAGCTGGGGGGCACAATTATATAATCGTTTCCATTGATTACTTTAAAAAATGGGCTAAGGCTATGCCTACCTTTCTGAATGATGGTCGTACTGCAACCCTTTTCTTTTTTAATCACATCATCACTCACTTTGGTGTTCCACAAGCCATTGTCATTGATCATGGTTCACATTTTTAGAACCAGATGATGAGTGAGTTGCATACCAAGTTTGGTTTTCGCCATGAGAACTCATCCCCTTATTATCCTCAAGCTAATGGACAAGTTGAATCCATCGACAAAATCCTTAAAACCACGATTCAACAGATGGTAGGGGAAAACAACACATCCTGGCATTTACAACTTTTCTCCGCTCACTGGGCTTATCGGACCTCAGTAAAAACTGCTACTGGTTTCACTCCTTTCCAGCTAGTATATGGCATAGAATCTGTTTTACCAATCGAGTGCAAAATTCCTTCATTAAAAATCAAAGTAGAACTCCTGCCCCACACTTCTGCTGAAGAAGAACGTTTCTTACACTTGACTAGGTTGGATGAAACACATTGTGATGCTGCTCTCGTCACTGAGACGTATCAAAAATGAATCAAGAATCAATACGACAAGTCTGCCCATCCTCACACTTTTTCAGAAGGAGACCTAGTCCTCATTTATGACCAGGCTCATGACAAGTTAGGGACAGGTAAGTTAGAACCTCTATGGCATGGTCCTTACATCGTGAAACATGTTTTACATATAGGCGCGTACGAGTTAGTGGACTACGACGGAATCTCCCTAGGCGAGCCTCAGAATGGGATTTACCTTAATAAGTACCATGCTTAGGACATCTAGCATATGTGCTTTGTACACTATTGTATTTTAGTTTGGTGTGTCTTTTTCCTTTGCGTGCTTAAGTTTTTTCCTTAGCCACTTATACTGTGTCTTGTGTTTTCATGCACAGATGACATCTTCCTTTCCTATCTTTGTTGGGTTTGTGGATGGTGCTAGATGACACACCCAGAATGTTGCTTCCGCAGCTTGGATCGTTTACCACTCTGGTGAGTTGGTTAGTTCAGGAGGTATTTTCTTAGGATCAAAAACTAATAGCATGGCAGGATATCATGCCGTCATCAGACTTTTAACTGAAGCATCCTCCCTAGTCATTTCTCACATAATTTTCAATATGGACTCTCAACTCGTGGTCTGTCAACTCAATCGAATCTACGCTATTCGCAATCCTATCCTGCTACATCTCCATCTACGAGTTCTCCATCTTGAACGAATGTTTGATTTTATCGAATACCGACACATACCAAGAGAACTCAATACCATTCGGATTTGTTAGAAAATTACATTATGGATAGATATCTCGCACATAGATAAGCTTTTATAAAGGAAATAAATCACATCACATATCATCATGTAAATTAAAACACATCACTTAAAAGACATCATTCGAAAATCATTTGGCACTRTAAAAACTCGGAAATGTATATATATATATGGCGTGACTGAAAAAGTTTGATTACATAAAAAATGGTACATAGATAGGAAAAATGTGGGTCCTCACACCCATAAACATCGTCATATAGAATATATAATCATCAGAAATATCCTAATATCCCTGCATCACATTATACTACGAGTAACATATCACTGCACTGGCTATTCGCCTCAGTAGAGAGTTAAGACTCTCAGACACTCCCATAGTGTGTCTTTGTAGATGTAGTGGCACTTCCCGCCTCCTAAGAGGAGGGATGCCAATCGTGATACCTTGGAGGTTTCTTTCAACCTTCTGGAGACCTCTTGTTGCTACCCCTTGATCTACCGCTATCTGAGCATCCCCGCGACGCCCGAGTGCCGGTATCTGTGTCGAACATGTTTCTCCTCTATCTGCATGATGAAACGATACATATGTTAAAGACTCTTCTATGTACCCTAAAAAAAATTATAACATTCAAAAATTAAAAACACTTGACGAGATCTTTGTTTGGTTTCTTACCTGACGCATCCCAATACTTGCCTTATAGAAGAACCAAGTCCATGCTACCTTGGAAATCTACTCCGGCGTATGGAAAATCTTCTATCATGATCAATTGGCGTCTTAGCCAAGCGAAGAAATCACCGGTGAATCTGAACTCTGAATCTGGGCCTAGTCTCGGAGACAAGTTGGTCCACCGCTCCATACGTGGTTCTCCCACTGTTGAAATTACTAAGGCAACTGAGAGGGGGGGGGTGAATCAGTTGTTACTGTGCTTAAACAATATTAAGTCTATTAAGCCATTTTTAAGCTTTCATCAAGTGACCATCAATATTATACATAATATGAACAACATAAATAATGAGCATTAATCACACATAAGATATACACAGAGACAAATTTTCACGAGGAAACCCATAAAGGGAGAAAACCTCTTCTTCTTCTTCGAAATGATAGGCAGTATTTTAAGTTCTGTACATCATCTATGTTTGAGCACCAACTCAAAGTGAGGCTACTACCTCTGTTTTACAAGTTCCAACTTGTTGAGAGCACCAACTCTCTGGTTTCTCTAGCACCGACTAGAAGGAAGCACCAACTCCCTGAGTGTTCTAGCACCAACTGGATGGAAGCACCTACTTCCACTTATACAAGCACCAACTTCTTTGAGAGCACCGAATCTCTGGTTTCTCTAGCACCCACTAGAAGGAAGCACCAACTCCTTGAGTGTTCCGGCACCAACTAGATGGAAGCACCTACTTCCACTTATACAAGCACCAACTTGCATATAGAAAACTCTATGTTTTCCCAAGCACCACCCTGCCACCCTGTTTTCTAGCCACAACTAGATGGAAGCTACAACTCCCAATATTCAAGCACCAATTCGAATATCAGAGGACCACAATCCTCCCTAGCACCACCCTACCTCCCAGATTATAAATAAATGATTGAATAACCAACAACATAGATAAATCCATTCTTACCACTTCTTCTCTGTTCTGTAAATCTGGTCTGCTTCTAACTGTTCTGCAATTCTTCTCTTCCTCTGTATGTTCTGCAATTCTGCTCTACTTCAAGATGTTCTGCAATTCTACTCTTACTTTTGTCTATTCCTCATCTGTTACTCATCTCTGAGTTTTATCTCACACTGCGCATACTGTCGGTCTCACACTGTGCATACTGTAATTTTCCCTTTCTTATAGTTCAACTCATTTTTCATTCAGAACGACCAACCCCACACAGTCACTGCGTATTTATTTTATACACTACAACCCCTTCAGTTACCCCTCAAATCCCTAGAACAACGCTTCAGCAACTGAAACGCCAACCATCCAAGAACCATGATTCAATTTTGCTAACTAAATCACAACTGAACAATTAATCATGAAGAGCAACAATAGCCCTTCGATTAGATTTCCAAGTATCCAACACTGTTGGATTACAAGCACAGGGTCTCGCATTGATTTCACCATTTCGCATTTCGACATTTCAACATTCCTGTGGTGAAGAGTCTCGACTCTTCATGTTACGATCACTGAAAAGGAGCTTAGCTTGGTTCTATCTCCTCCCTCTCACATGACCACTGACGGTGACCAAAGCCTACACCAAAAGGTGTTTTTCACATTTTGGCATTTCGACATTTCGGAGTTTGAGACTTCGTGATGGTGGAGTTTCTTCTTGCTATGTAAAACCACGAAATAGAAAGTTTCGATGTGACGCAAACCTGCTGACATCACACGTGGATTGACACGTGTCGAATATATGCCACGTATCATTTTGATTCACGACTTACATGTGCCTGAAATGTTGAATCATCTTGACACTTGTCATTGCCTAATTTTGCCACGTATCCTTAGCTGACGTGGTTTGTTGATGTGTCTGTTTCAGGATTTCGAGGTTCACTACTTCAAAGGTTAAAGTTCCTTTGATCTTTGATTTCCCGGTCTTTGAAACTTTGAAATGGAGTCTTTGACATGCTCTGATCTTTCGCATTTCATGATTTTATCATTCTTGTGGTGAGTGTCCTTGACACCTCCAACTCCTGGTATCCGAAACTCTGAAATGGAGATTAAGTCGTGGTTTCGCATTTCGTGATTTCATCATTTTTGTCATGAGTGTCCTTGACACCTCCAACTTCCGGTATCCAAAACTTCGAAATGGAGATTAAGTCATGGTTTCGTATTTTGCGATTTTCTGCTGTGAGTTGCTTCCTTGACTCCTGGAGTTTACGCTTCTGATCTTGCCATGCGATCATCGTTGCGTTGCTGGTCTTGCCACTTTCTCTGGTTTGTCATCGTCGAGCTGAGCTTGCCATCAATGAAAAACAAATACTCTGCCTTCTGTCTTCCCGTAATAAATATGCCAACAATCTCTCCCTTTGGCATTGATGGAAACCTTGAAGACACTACTCATAACATCCTTACCATTACACTTTCTCCCCCTTTGACATCAATGTCAAAGAAGTAACATGCTCCCCCCTGAGTTTTTGCAGTACATACTCCCCCTGTCAACTATGAGCAACTTAGAAATACAATAGATATTCAAATAAGTACTCACCCTGATCAGGTGAACAGATTAGACGAAAGAAGTTATAACCCCCAACTTTTGACGAAGATATCCAAAAGGGGTTGCTGCTAACGGTTTAGTAAAGATATCAACTATCTATTCAATGGAAGGAATATAATTCACTTGAAAAATTCTGTTTATAACTTGTTCTCTAAGAAAATGTTATTTTATTGGTATGTTCTTAGATTTTGAACGAAGTACATGATTCTTAGAGAGACTGATGGCACCGGTGTTATCACAGTGAAGTGGAATGGGATTAGTGTAAGTTACCTTCAAATCTGCAAGAGTTTGTATCATCCATAAAATCTGAGTGCAACAAGTAGCAATAGCAAGGTACTCTGCTTCTGTAGTTGATAAGGAAATAGATGCCTTCTTCTTAATAATCCATGCTACCAACGAGTCACCCAGGAAGAAGGCACCTCCACTGGTGCTCTTTCTCTCATCCACACAATTTTCCCAATCTGCATCTGAATAAGCAATTAACTGAAAATTCTGATTTCTGAGATACCACAGACCATAAGTCATTGTTCCCTTCAAGTATTTGAATATCCTTGTGACAACTACCAAGTGACTTTGTTTAGGAGCTAACTGATAACGACCTACCATTCCAACAACTTGCATTATATCAGGATGAGAAGCTATGATATACATAAGGCTGCCTATCATTGATCGATATGTCCTTTGATCAACATTGGGCGACATATCATCTTTACTGAGCTTGCAACCAACCACCATAGGTGTACTAACAGGAGAGGAATCCTCCATCTGAAATTTCTTCAACATCTCTTTCAAATATTTTTCTCAAGAGATAAATATTTCTGCAGAACTTTGATTTACTTGTAAACCAAGAAAATATGACAGTTCTCCTATCATGGACGTCTCAAACTCTGTTTGCATAGAGTTAGTAAACTATGTGACAAATGATTCATTAGTACTGTTATCACTCTGTAAATTTCCTAGAGTTTGAAAAGAGGAAATACACAAAGGTAACCTTAACCAACCACTTTTAAAGCTGGGATCTAGCCCTTCCATCTTTAGAGAGGGATCTCTCTATATAATTTAGCTTTGTTTGAATTAAGATATTAGGCTAGTTAGAGGCACGAGTTTGTTTTGTTGTAAGGATTTTTAAAGTTGGTTGAGACAAATCACACATCCATTGGTCTATGGGGTCTGTACTTAATAAAATCTGAGATACAACCATAAACGCCGAAGAATTCTTTCACAAGGCGAGATAACAAGCTTACTGGATCTTTAAAAATTTAAGCGATGGATGGAAGAAAGTAGGAAAATAACTCCAATTAACAAGCACTTAAGAATCTCTTAACTGAAGGTATTTAGAAGATGAACATTAAAATCTACAAAATCGGATACAGGGTATCAGTGATAAATCCTGCAACTTAACGCTATTCATATAGATTAGTTATAGCAAGACAAGATGATCACACAGCAAGAAAACACATAACTAAGAAAATCACATCACCAGTAAAACATGCGCAAGAATCCTGTGAACAGCTTCTTCTTTATTAATGGTAGATCACATCAAAAATGTTACAGCTCGATAACAATTGGGTGTGCAAATCAACAACCCTCAATACATTGAAACAAGAAGTATTTATAAGTCAAAATACAAAAGATCCTGTCATAACTGACAAGGATGTGTCCATACTATTATTAGCATAACTAACTCAACTAATCAAAAACCGTTTGGTGATTCATCATAACTGTCTGCTGAACTTTCTGGGTAGGCCGTTGGTGAGGTGCCTCCGCCACCTCTGCTGACAGGACAGCTGACTGGAAATGACAGCTCATCTACTAGTCTAGTAGATCGCAC
>JASDQU010310374.1:27498-49581 GCA_032191745.1 Picea mariana
CTCACATGCAACTGAAGATTCACCACGGTTAACTACATGCATGTCAGTTCCAATGGAGATCCAGTTGAGATAATAGGTGAAAGGGACAGTTTGGCTATCAGTTGTGATTTGTTCACACATGCAGTGAATATGCTTATGAGCATGTGAAAACGAGGTAATTGTATTCATTCGATTCATTGTGAGAATTCAGATTGCAGAGTTTGTGCAGAGGAGGCAGGCTACCTGGACATAGGAATTGGTGCATGTATTTGCTAATTTGTGTATGACAGTGTGAGACGATTTTATTGTAATAAGAGATATTGGATTAGAGTTTTGTATGAGATTGTTTCATGATTCATGATATACATAATATATGATAGTGGGGTTTTTAGCTTTACGCTTACTCGGTAAAACTTTTGTGTTGTGTGTTATTGATATTTCACTTTGTGCATTGTGGTTGTGATCGTGGGTTAATTGCTTCCACAAAAGTAATAGTAGAAGCGATTCTATATTTAACAATAGAGAAATTTGTTAGATCAGGAGAGTCGCAAGAATACTCATTTGGGTATCGAAATTTCTACAAAATATATTTCAGAGATTCAAGGAGTGAGTATTGGAGAGATTATTGAGATATTGTAGGAGAAGATGATTTCCCGTAACATTTACTCTCATTGTATAAATTCATGCTTTAGTAATGAGAAAGATTGAGTTGAGTGCTCATTTTTATTGTATTATTTGCTCCATTGTTTGATGGTGTATTTCTTCATTTGGTATCGAAGCAAATGTTAAGACTTGGAAACTGTTTCATGTAGTGGAACCTCAAGTGGCAATGGATCTTGCAGCCGCCTACGACACTTTTGATCCTAAAATATAACATCATGAACTACACTCATGTTGTCATGGG
The DNA here is from genome assembly GCA_032191745.1 of Picea mariana. Classification (NCBI taxonomy): domain Eukaryota; kingdom Viridiplantae; phylum Streptophyta; class Pinopsida; order Pinales; family Pinaceae; genus Picea; species Picea mariana. Next base: position 28,382 of record JASDQU010310374.1, read on the forward strand.
ATGCTCTTTCTGTTTTCGGCTTCACATATCTCCTAGTTCTCCCTAGGCTCGAATCCCCTTCCTTGGAACTTTCCACCTTGGATTGAATCCATTTTCCCTGCATTCTGAACCAAATTTAATATCAAAAATCATCAAACAAATAGAGTAAAATAGTCCTTTGAAACGTATCAAAAATTGCAGCTAGACAAACTCTTGTGTGTTTTTTTCATTTGTTTGAAGTGGCAAGGATCAGAGATTTGTGCTTGAGAACCATGGTGGAGTCTGGTTTGAGTTCGTTTTGGATTATTAATTTTAGAGAGATCAAGTGTGAATGGGTGGCTATCTGGTATCATTTTCCTATGTGAAATCTATGTGCAGCTTCTTGCTTGCTTGGTATCATTTTCCTATCTCCGATAATTTTCTGCTATGATATTTGTTGTTCACTCAGTATATTGCTCATTTCCGCCTCTATCTATGCATGTGGAGTTGCTTGATTTCCGTGAATGTGTCAAGGAGTAAAATAGTTTGTGTGGGACGAGTTGGTTCAAGTCCTTTTTTCTATATATGTGTGGCAGAGGAACCGTCTAGATTGTGGTATAGATTTTGGTCTGAGATATGCATATTAATATGGTAGAGGAGTGGTGTAGTGTAATAATTCACAGCATGTAGAGGAGGACACGATGCATCCAAGAAAAGAGGCGATTGAAGGTATAAGGTGTGTGAGGTAAATCTAATTAAAAAAATTGAATTAACACAGTTTAGTCTTAAATGACTTTGATAATATGGTGATGGTGTTTATTTGTGAGCTCAAATGTTCATATGGATTATGAAAAAGGTCATGTTTTCAAGAGGTGATGTTATATAAAAAATATATTGTGATTTGGGTAAAAAAAAGTTCTCTTCTTTGATTTCGTATCCAACAAAGAGAATTAGTGCTCTATGTTTATGAGAGAATAAATGTAATTTTTGTTAGTGAAGGGAGGTATAAGAAGTGTTGATTGTAATCCTTTGGAAGAATTGAGCTTTTAGCTCTTCATTGTACTAAAAAATTAATAAAATTATTATTTTTTGGTGGTGGTTGAGTCCTAATTTGTTTGGGACATTGGTTCTCGTCCCAGGCGAAGTGGGAAACTTTGTATTGTTTTTGCATATTATCTCTTATTCTCTCTCTCATTATTATTTATTCTTCATGGCGATAAGAAATATTGTGTTGCCTAAAATTGTTGGAACAAATTATTTCTATTGGAGCAAACACATGCAACCAATATTCATCATTAAATATTTATGGGAGCCTGTAATTCATGGATATATGATCCCTTTTGCTAATCAATTCAAAACATTAAGTGATTATGACAATAAATATTTAAAGGAAATTATTAAGAAAGATAATGAAGCACTTTTACTTATAGGGAGCATAGTTGAAGAATCTATATTTACAAGAATTAATGTTGCAGAATCATCGAAGCAAGCTTGGAATATTTTAAGGAATACATATGAAGGTGTGGTTGTAGCTATATTGCAAACACTAAGGATAAATATTGAAAATTCCAACATGCAAAGTAATGAATCTATTCATGAATACATCACAAAGATGCAAGATATTTTTAATCAGATGAGGTCCTTAGGTGAAGATGTTCCAGAAAGGAGACTAATTGAGAAAATTTTAAGAAGTTATTTTGTTATAACCCTAATTTGCACCAGACATGCTTACCTGGCATCAGACAATCTCAGATTCCTTCTTTGCCAAAGCACTGCTGAACAAATATTCTTAAAAACCTCTTTTATAAAGGCCCACATGCCCTGCTCCATTACTGCACGCGTGTACATGCTAGATGACCCAAAACAACCCACGTCTACCTACAAAAGAACGAAAAAAGGAAATTTCCTAATGGAACACACAACTTTGGGTGAGTTAACTAAACCTTATGGCCATGCATGGCCAAGGGTTTGACCAAATACCTAGCATCTTCTAGCCTACAAAAGAATGGTTAAGGGTCCCATTTTGAAGAGGAGAATCATAGTAAAGAAACTATACCTAATTGCGCATTCCCTTTGTCCCAACCCTTTAGCCATCCTTGTACAAAGAGAAAGATAGAGAAAATAAGTTGGAGGACAGTTGAAGAGGATCCCAGGACCAGGTTCGTGGAGCAGTGGTCGGCTTCATCATTTTAAGTTGATTTGTTGAAGTTAATAATAAAGAAATACTTTTCCCATCCCACCATATGAGGTTTTCATGGTTTATTGCATACTTGTTTATTGAATCTCTATCCCATTAATCTATATATCAAATGCATGTGGAGTTTGTTATTTGTCTTGTGTGAATGTAGGTCAGCCTTGGGAGGAGAGTTGCAGTCAAGGAGCGATCAAGCGTGAGGAAGGATAAATATCAAAAACCCAAAATAAGGTATGCTCACTTGATCTTCTTAACTATGTATTTGCTTAAGAATAATGGGGATTAGGTTTGGGATGACGGTAGAAAGTAAAAATCTTTAGGTCTTTTCTGCATGCATAATTAAAACCTAAGTGCTAGTCCGTAGAGGGATTTCCCACTTACAACAGAATTGGCAACCATACTGGGGAGGAAGTATGATTTGTGATGAAGATCATCCCAAGGTTTGTTCGGACTAGCCATTGCTTTAATTACTGCTTCGTCAGAGGGAAAGGTTCTACTTAACTTTGGGAGGAAGTATGATCTGTGATGAAGATCATCCCAAGTTTTTTCTGGACTAGTCATTGCTTCAATTACTGCTTCGTCAAAGGGAAAGACTAAGTCTAATGAATCGGTGTCAGCGAGAGAACCTTGAATATGACTGTAGATAGGTCTTGTCCTATTAATCCCTTAGCTACACACAAGGTATATGCTCAGGGTAATATGGAAGCCATCCCTGAAACCATACCGATCAATATCTCCAGAACCCCTGGCATCGTGGAGAATGTTTTCGTCGGAGCTGACTGCTCTCCCGGAGAGATTCAAATATACACAGATCTATTTAAACAATTCCACGATGTTTTTTCCTGGTCTTACGAGTAAATGCCAGGCATCGATCCAAAAATAGTCAAACATGAAATCACAACTTATCCAGATGCCAAGCATGTTCGGAAAACGCTCCGTCCAGTTAATCCCAGGAAAGCAGCAACCATTAAGGTTGAAGTTCAGAAACTACTTAAAGTCGGTTTTATCTATCCTATCCATTTGACCCAATGGGTGTCAATTCATGTGACTATCAATAAAAAATAAGGCATGATTCGTGTATGTACAGACTTCCATGATTTGAACAAGGCCTGTCCAAAAGATAATTTTCCCACACCATTCATTGATCAGATAATTGATGAGTGTGTGGGTTGCAAGGCCTTCTATTTCATGGATGATTTTTCGGGATATAATCAAATACAAATCAAACCCAAAGACCAGCACAAAACGTCATTTATTTGTCCATGGGGTACATTCACATATCATAAGATGCCCTTTGGTCTTAAAAATGGTGGAGTGACCTTTCAACAGGCCATGTCTTTTTCTTTCCATGACCTCAAGCATATATTCGAGGCCTATTTAGATGATTTAGCATCTCGATCTCACAAGATAATGGATCATCCCACACACCTCTGACTTATCTTTGAGTGTTGTCGCTACTTCTAGATTCACTTGAATCCAAAAAAGTGTAGCTTTTGTGTGACATCAGGATGTTTGTTAGTTTTCATAGTATCAAGAATAGGGATCATGGTCGATTCTCTCAAGGTTGAGGCAATAATTCAGTTGCCTCCCCCATGCACAATCCTTCAAATTCAGAGTCTACAGGGCAAGGAAAATTTTTTAAGATGTTTCATCGCCAATTATGCCAAGATCAAAAAAGGCTTTATGCGCTTACTGAAGAAAGAAATTCCTTTTCATTGGGATGATGCCACCCAACACTCTTTCAATGCATTGAAACATGCCCTTACGACTGCCCCTTTGCTTCGGCCACCTAACTATAACAAAGATTTCTTATTATACCTGGCTGCAGCAAAGTCAACCATCAACACGGTCTTAGTTCAGGAGGATGACTTGTTCTCAGAATATGTGATTTATTACCTGAGCCGAGGCCTCGTAGGACTGGAACTCAATTATTCTCATATCGAAAAACTTGCATTGGCAGCAGTTCATGTTGTTCAATGGTTCCGTCATTATGTTCTGTTTGGAAAGACCACCGTCATTGCTGTCGTGAATCCATTCCAATACATGTTAACACGATGGTTAATAGTAGGAAAGATCAATAAATGGATATTCGTCCTCCAGGAGTTTGACTTAGACTTCGTTTCAATGAAATCCAAAAAGTCATTGGTCCTCACAAAACTTATTTTGGAACTTCCAGTTGAGTTAGGTGATGTTGTGCCCAAAGAGTCACCTATTAGAGGAGATATGTTTTTGATCACATCTACGGATCCCTAGTATGGAGATATACTTATCTATCTACAGACTTTGAAGTTCCCCACCTCTACTTCTCATGATGAGCATCGATGTATATGCCATCAGTCTAAGAATTATCTCATACTCGATGATACGTTGTATCAGAGAGGTGTTGATTGCATCTTGCGTCAATGTCTCACTCGCGAAGAAGCAATTATCATGCTTAATGATTTCCATACCGGAGCATGTGGCGGTCATTTGTCTAGGTTGTAAATAGCCCAAAAGATTCTATGAGTAGGTTACTTTTGGCTGACACTAATCAAAGATTCTACGAGCAGGTTACTTCTGGCCGATATTAAGAAGTGCCACCCATGCCAGATCTTCTCTCGGAATATGAGGGCACATCCCACTCCCATGTTTTCTATCATCACAGTTGGTCCCTTCACCAAGTGGGGGATTGATTACACTACATGCAACCCTCCTTCAGCAAGGGGGCACCGTTATATCATTGTAGTCGTAGACTACTTCACAAAGTGGGTCGAAGCTATGCCAACATTTAAATCTGATGGAGAGACTGTAGCTCTCTTTTTATTCAAACAGATAATAGCAAGGTTCAACATCCTGAGCGAGATTGTCACTGACCATGTCAGTCACTTTCAGAACTAGATGATGACTAAGTTAACATCAAACCTTGGGTTACGAAAAGAAAATTCATCGCCCTACTACCCCCAAGAAAATGGTCAGGTGAAAGATGTAAATAAATCTCTTCAGACCATCCTACAGTGAACGATCAACTCAACCAAGTCAAATTGGCATTTGATGTTATACTCAACATTATGGGCTTACCGAATGTCTGTTAAGACTGCAACCAGTTTCTCACCTTTTCAACTCATTTACAGGCTAGAAGCAGTCTTTCCTATCAAATGTCAGATCACGTCCCTAAAGTTGGCAGTACAATTATTGCCATATACTTCTCCACTTGAAGAACGATTATTATACCTTAAGCGGCTCAATGAGTAGCATTGTGATGCAGCCTTGGCCAACGAGGCTCACAAACATAAAGTCAAGTGTCAGTATGATAAGTCTGTTTGTCCTTGGATTTTCACTGAAGGCAACCTTGTCCTGGTCTATGACCAAGATGAGGACCCCCTAGGGGCAGGAAAATTCAAACCCATGTGGTTCGAACCTTTCATCATAAAAGAGGTTTTAAAAAAGGGCGCTTATCGTCTGGTTGACTTTGAAGGGAATGCTTTGGAAAAGCCTAGAAATGGGCTCTACCTCAAGAAGTATTACTCATAGGTAGGTCACCATGGGTAACTTTTTGTAACATATGTATAGTCTTTGTACTGTTACTTTCTAGTTTCTTTTAGTATTATGGGCATGTCATTTTTTATGTTATCTTTCGTCACTGTGGCAAATTTCAAGTGAATTCAAGGTGTTCATTGGGTACGCAAATGGTGCTAGCTAGCACATTCAAAGGCTTGCCTCCGTAGCTTGGTTAATTTTTACACCTTGAGGCTAATTATTATCTTCCAGAGGTATATGCTTAGATGACACCACAAACAATGTCACCGAGTATAATGCAGTTATTGAGTTTCTTCATGACACCTTGTCATTTGGTATCTCTCATCTCCAGGTCTATCTCGATGCTCAATTGGTTGTGTCTCAGTTAAATAGAGTCTACCATGTTCATGATTCGTCTTTACACTGACAATTCCTTAGGGTACATCTCTTGGAACGAAGCTTTGATTATATTACATGTTTTCATGTTCCTAGGAGATTAAACAAAATTACAGACACTCTAGCTAATCAAATTTTAGATTGGCATCTTGCACACATATGAAAGGACATACACATAAACATGTAAATACATTTTTAAAGGAAAAAATGATCCATAAGACACAAAAACACATAAAAATGCATATATAATATCATAGTCGCCAGAGTACTTAGGTGGACGCAAGTGCCTCAAAAATATGACCAATAATGAGTCATGGGGCTTATGCCCTCAAAAAATATATACAAGTAGTGTTCTCGGCACGTGAAAAGTCTAACTAAGGTCAGGGCCTGTGGGCCCTATTGTACTGATCAACAATGTTTTCCAAACACTGAAACAATCAGACCCACGTCTGTGGTGCCCCCACTACATGAGGCTGCATAGATGGTGGCAGATCCTCAATATCTTCCATAGGGACCGTGCGAGTGAGCGAAGTAAAGTTTTTCTCGACTCGCCTCAACACCCTCTCAGCCTCCCCGACTGGAAGCTCTCCTGCTGCTGCTAGTCCCCCTACGACGACAAGTGTGGCCCCTGGTTGAGGATGATGCTTGTTCCTCCCATAGTCTGTAGGTCACACTCGTCCCACATTTGCACACAATAGACACATATTCGTCAAAACATCTGGTATAAAAAAAATGATATATAAAAAAAACAACATAAAAATTACATATGTTTCACAAAAAAAAAAAAAACACAACATAACAATAATGTAAACTTACCCATCTCTCCTCACTCCTCACCAGAAGGTATTGGTATCTCAGGATCTCTCGAGAAATCAATCCCAACATAAGGGTAATCCTCTATCACTGGGATCTGTCGTGAAAACCAAGCGAAGAAATCATCGTTAAAGGACTCATTGGTCCTTCCACCACCCTATCATGGAAGTAACACTACCCATCTACAAACTGCAGGAAGAGAGGCCTGATGTCCTTGTACCACTACTCGAAGATTGAAGCTCGAAACTCTTTTAAGGAAGAAAGATCATAGAATGGTCCCGAACCCGAAGTTCCTCTGTGTCCGAGACCGACAATCTGTCAACTGCCTCTTCATACAATCTAGCAGTGTTGTGCTCCAGTCAAATATTTGTGCATTTAAGCACTGGACTGCATAGTTCATCTGTGCACAGGACGCCTGATGTAGATCCGTAGAACTAGTGGTCCACCCAATAACCAACACAATCACCTGCAATCATAAGTTGGTAATCGTTCTTATGGGCACCTGTGAGCTCGATCAGTCTGTACCAGCCTCACAGTAAAGTCCTATCAATTCCTCTATGTTACGGCCCTGAAGGAAATGTCTGGAAGTTGACTAGTTCCCCTCTCCTGGATAGGCCAGTCAAAAAATATATGTCCTATGTCGTGGGCACCAATGACTGCCCCTCTAACATAAAGACCTCTGCATCTGGATGCCAATAATCAACCAAAGCGTTCAATAGCCTAGGTTGTGCCCGCATAAAAGGACATAAGAATAACTTGAGCAGCCCACATTTCATTAAGGCAGCCACAACATTGGGGTCTTCCCTGACCAACTCACTAACCTCCTCATGCTCTTTTTCTCTCCAGTGAACATACATCCTACAAAACACCAAAGTTTAGGAGGGTTAACCCTTGTTTTTTAAATTGTTTCATTCAATAAGGGGGTCCACGTGGGTTGTAATGCTGACAGTCGCATGTACACGTGTGAAGTTTTTACTCTGCCCGAATGTACACGTGGCCTGTCCTAAGACAACCCACGTGGACCTAGGGCCGACCTTTTGATGGTCGACGCCTCCCCAAAACTTGGAACCCAAAGAAAAAATAAAGATTTAAATTGCAAGAGGAGAGAGTTTATACTTACTTGGTCCAGATAGATGGTCCTTTCATCCACTGTAGCTCCCAGAATCACCACTTTTATCAAAGGGTTTTTTTTTCTCCAAAGTCAATTTCCAAATCAACAATGGTGATAATGAGCTGCCAGCTTCTATTTATAGACTTTTTGGCCTCTTTTTGTCACTTTTTTGGCCCCCTTATCATTTTCTTTAAACCAAAAACCATTTAGAGTGATTCACGAGTTACATTGGAAGGGTATGATCGGGTATTGGGACTTTTTTTTGGAGTTTTGGGTAAATTTTGATGGTCCATGGAAAAATCTCAGATGATCAACTTGAGCATATAGGTTAGGTTTCTACCCTGAATTTTGTATCTCATTATCTTTATCCCTTTGCCATAGGATCGATCCCATCAGGTTGCGACACAAAACCATCATTGCTTCTTAAGAAGTGTCGTGAGTTGGTCGTAGAGAGTACCAGAACATGGATGCCCTAGGTAGATCCTGGTTGCATTATGGTGTCCATGCTATCTCTAATCACTGTAGGCTCAGGTTTCCTTGTTGTTTTTCCTGATTACGAGTTTGAGCCTCATTTGCATGATTTCTTTTCACTCTTGACCTCACCCTCGGGACTCCCAAAAGACATAACGGGTCTTCTTTTAAGCCCTTTTTAGACCCTCTAAACATGAAAAGATTGTTGAGCAATCTTGTGGCCTTTCATGCTCATTAAAATAAAATTTGAAGTCACATATGTCCGACAGTAGTTTACCCCTTTTTTGGTCCAGACGGTAAACTGTACGAACAAAGGTATACTCTAAGGAACTTTAGTTCTCTAGAAGAGTACTCTCAGGTATCATTTTAACCCTTTTTCGGGCCTGAGGGACTAAATTTACGAAAAAGGAACCCCCACGGAGTCCATAGTTAATCTCCTTTCAGACTCCCTAAAATTGAAAAGATCGTCGAGTGACCTTATTCTTTCATACTCGTTAAACTAGTCCAGAAGAACATTCATGACAGAGTCCATAGTTAAGCTTTTTTCAGACTCCTTAAAAATGAAAAAATGGCCGAGTGTTCTTCTCCTTATCACACTTGTTAAAATGGTTTTGAATAGACATCTTGTTGGTGCTAGTTTACCCCTTTTTCGAATCGACTAGACTACCTTCGAAAAAGGTACCCCAATGGAGTCTCCTTTTATGTTTTTTCAGACTCTCTAAATATGAAAAACCGCCGAGCTTACCTTCTCTAGGATCATTAAACTTACATCGAAGTACATTACCATTGTGTGTTTTGTTAATCGCATTTGCATACCTATGTCTTTGTTCTAATGTCGGCTCCATGTTTCTCTCAACTGAACCATCTGAGGTATACCTTATACGTAAGCCTTGTAGCACTTTGCCTCTACATCTTGACACCTTTGGCCCCTGGAGGATTTTTCCCGAGTGTCATTGATCTGAACATCAATCTTGTCCTTGTGACTTGAACTTGTATGTTTTCAACACTCGTTCCTCCTTTGTAACGTAATATTCTTTTATTCTTTTTCCAAGATTATTGAAAAAAAGACAAAAAAAATCAAATATACCCCAAAAAGAGGAAGGGAAAAGTATTTTAATTATTGGCAGCATAATGAATCGCCCTTGGATAAAGTACATCGATCTGTTTGTTCGTCAAACTCTAGGATTTAATATGACCTTAGGAAGTTTTTCTCTCTACATAGAGCTTTGTCCTTCTCCGTTTGGTTATTCTTCAAAACATATGGAGAGTTTGCATTGCCTCCTGCCTCATAAAATTATGTTAATGCCATGTTGTCTGAATCTCATCATTTGTCATGCTGTTGTCCAAGGGAAGTTTTTACCAAGCCTGAGTCGGCCCCTCTGTAGTTTTTCTCTTTCCCTCATACCCGACCATTCTGAATGTCCAATCAAGTCTTTGTTCGAAATCAATGAAGCCTTCAGTATGATCATCAAGATTCTCTAGTCCATGATTGACGAGCCATCGAAGACCTCTCAGTTGTGCAGTCATACACTCATATTACACTCCTGCTCGAGTTTTGAAGATTTTGAAGTTGTTGCTCGAGCTCTGAAGACCTCATCTCCAGCCATCAGGCCTTATCAGCTTCTAAGAAGATGGATACTCTACATGTATATCTTTTTTGATTTCGAGATGTAGCTTCACTGTGTATTTTTCATGGCTACACTTTATATAGTTATATGACATGGATCTACAGTGTATTTGATTGGTAGCCATGATTTTATTTTATCCCGAGCATGGGTATGCCCACCTCGGTGAGACAATTATTATTTTTGCAGACGACGCCTCCCAATTTCTGGTCCCTGGGCTCACTTGTTCGACACATAAGTAAATATTGTTAATGTATTTTGGCCATTAGATGCTCTTCTGACCTCACACATTAGGGGGCATCTATTATAACCCTAATTTTCACCAGACATGCTTACCTGGCATCAGGCCATCTCAGATTCCTTCTTTTCCAAAGCATTGTTAAACAACTCTTCTTAAAAACCTCTTTTATAAAGGCCCACATGCCCTGCTCCATTACTACATGCATGTACATGCTAGCTGACCCAAAACAACCCGCGTGTACCTACAAAAGCACGAAAAAAGGAAAGTTGTTGACGAAACACACAACTTTGGGTGAGTTAACTAAACCTTCCGACCATGCATCGCCGAGGGTTCGACCAAATACCTAGCTTCTTCTAGCCTATAAAAGAAGGGTTAGGGGTCCCATTTGGAAGAGGAGAATCATAGTAAGGAAACTATACCCGATTGCGCATTCCCTTTGTCCCAACCCTTTAGCCATCCTTGTGCAAATAGAAAGATAGAGCAAAGAAGTTGGAGGACAATTGAAGAGGAACCCAGGACTAGGTTCGTAGAGCAGTGGTCGGCTTCATCATTGTAAGTTGATTTGTTAAAGTTAATAATAAAGAAGTACTTTTCCCATCCCACCATATGAGGTTTTCATGGTTTATTGCATACTTGTTTATTGAATATCTAACCCATTAATCTATATATCAAATGAATGTGGAGTTTGTTATTTGTCTTGTGTGAATGCAGGTCATCCTTGGGAGGAGAGTTGCAGTTAAGGAGCGATCAAGCATGAGGAAGGATCGATATCAAATGCCCAAAATAAGGTATGCTCACTTGATCTTCTTAACTATGTATTTTCTTAAGAGTAATGGGGATTAGGTCTGGTACAATGGTAGAAAGTAGAAATCTTTAGGTCTTTTCTGCATGCATAATTAAACCCTAAGTGCTAGTCCATAGAGGGGTTTCCCACTCACAACAGTTTTCCCCAAGTTTCAGATGGTCACCACTAGTATTATGGTTTCCAAAGATTTAAATACAATGAAGATTGATGAATTAAGTGTGTTTTTTCTTAATTTATAAGAAAATCAACAAACTGGAGAAGTGGAGAATGTTTTTTCTACAAGGAATAGAGTAAGAGGAAGAGGTAGAAGTCAATATCAAAATCAGATTCATAATAGAAATCCACAACAATCATAGAATTATCAAGGAAATGCATTTAGAGGAAGAAGAAGAAGCCCAAGTCCGTTTAGAGGAGTTCAAGTCAATTCAGAGGATGAATTAGAGATGGTTTTCGTGGAAGAGGAAGAGGAAGAGAAGGATCTCAATAATGATAAGGTACAAAATGTCATTATTTTCATAAATATGGTCATCTTGAAAGAAATTAATATGCAAAAATGAGAGATATGGAAAACAAAGGTGCTAATACAGTTTTATAAGAAACCAAGATTGAGAAGTTATTCATATCAAGTTTCATGTCACATAATGAAGAAAGTGAAGCATGGTATTTTGATACAGGATGTTTAACTCATATGACATCTCAAGAGGAGTTTTTTACTAAAATTAATGACAAATATTCCGGTAAAGTTATATCAGGTGATTATAGAGCTTCAAAAGTTAAAGGGAAAGGTACAATTGCAATTCCAACATTGCATGGAAAGATGAAGTTTATTGATGACACATTATTGACACAAAAATTTAAGAATAACCTACTTTATGTAAGACAGATGATGGAGAAGAACTATAAGTTAGTATTTGATAACAAGGAATGTTTAATCATGGATAAGTTGAATCATAATGTAGTTGTGGGAAAAAGAGAAATGACTGAAGATAGAATTTTCAAGCTTTCTTTTGATTCAAGTAAATCGCAAAGTTTGAATGAAACAAAAGAGATGAACAACGAGATTTGGCATTTAAGAATCAAACATTTTTTCAGAGTTTGGTGTTGCTTCAAAAGAAGAATATGGTGAATGGTATTCCTTATATCAAGAATGATGATGAAGTGTGTGAAGGATGTATTTTTGGGAAACAATACAGGTAAAGTTTCTCAAATAGAACTTGGAAGTCTAGTGAACATCTAGTGTTGATGCATTCATATTTGTGTGCTCCAATGAAGACAATGTCTTTTGGAAAGGCTTGTTATTTTCTCACTTTCATTGATGATTTTTCAAGGAAGACTTGGGTGTATTTTTTGTAGGAGAAATCTTATGTGTTTTCCCATTTTCTTGAGTTCAAGGCATTGGTTGAAAAGAAAAGTAGTTTCAATATTCTCACCCTAAGAACAGATAATGGGGAGAATACAAGTCAAATGAATTCTTGAATTATTGCAGGAAGAATGGTATAAAGCGAGAGTTTGCCAATTTCTAATCTCCTCAACAGAATGGAATGGCAGAGAGGAAAAACAGAACCACAGTTGAGATGGTTAGGAGCATGTTAAAGGATAAGTCACTTGGTAATGAATTTTGGGCTGAAGCGGTACAGACATCAGTATACATTCTTAATAGATGTCCTTCAAAGGTAGTGTTGAATTTGGCTCCCGAAGAAGCATTGTCAGGACATAAACCAAGTGTTGCACATGTGAAAGTTTTTTATTTCATTGCATATGCACATGTTATGAAGGAAAAGAGAAGAAAATTGGATGATAAAAGTGTGAAGAGTGTATTTTCATTGGTTACAATATTGAAACAAGAAGTTACAGGTTGTTTGTTCCTCAAGAAAATAAAGTAATAATAAGCAGAGATGTTGTATTTGATGAGCAGGGAATTTATCAGTCAAAACTTGTACAATTGAAATTAAAAGAAGATATAATTACTATTGATGGTGAATCACTTTACAAGTCAGTAAAAAAAGATGAAGTTAAGAAGAAACCTAAGTGGTTTGAAAGAAGTCATTCTGAAAGAAATATGTTAGATAAAAATTTTGAAACAAGGATTACCAGATCCCAAAGTAATCTTATGAATTATGAACTTATGACACGGGTAATGAAGATGGATGAACTAAAAACTTATGAATTAGCATCAAGAAAGAAATAATGGAATGAAGCTATGGAAGCAGAGTTGAATGCTTTGGTGAGAAATGATACATGGTATTTGTTGAATTTACCAAAAGGTACAGAGGTGATTGGTACTAAATGGGTTTATAAAACTAAGTATAATTCAGATGGCACAATTGATAAGTATAAGGCTCGTTTAGTTGCAAAAGGTTATGCACAGAAACAAGGCATTGACTATACTGAGACATTTTCCCCAATGGCAAAGATGGATACAATAAAGATGGTTCTTGCATTAGTTGCTCAGTATAAATGGAAAAAGTTTCAAATGGATGTTAAGTCATCTTTCTTGAATGGTTATGTGGATGAACAAATTTATGTGGAGCAGCCTGAAGGTTTTGAAGTTCCAGGTAAAGAATACAAAGTTTATAGGTTGAGGAAGGATTTATATGGTCTTAAACAGGCACCAAGGTCTTGGTATTCAAGAATTGATAAATACTTCCAAGATGATGGCTTGATCAAAAGTTTATCCGATCCCAATATTTATATTATTTAGTTGGGTTAGTATATTCTGATTGTTGGACTTTATGTTGAGTATTTTATCTACAAGGGAATAATGATGAGTTATTTCAAAAGTTTAAGTCACACATGATTGTTGTGTTTGAGATGACAAATCTTGGAGAGTTACATTGTTTTTTGGGAATTGAAGTTTGGCAGAAAGAAGATGGCATTTTAATGTCACAAGGAAAGTATACTTTTGATATTTTGAAGAAGTTCAAAATGATGAGCTGCAAGCTAGAAACAACTACTTTGGAATTTGGGATGAAGTTGTATGGACATGAATATTCCAAATCAGTTGATGTTACTTTGTATCGTCAATTGGTTGAAAGTTTGATCTACTTAACTACAAATCGACTGGATATATCTTTTGCAGTCAATATGGTATCTAGATTCATGTCAAACCCAAAGGAAATACATTGGAAAGAAGCTAAGAGGATTTTGAGATATCTACATGGTACAATTGGTTATGGTTAGATATACAAATATACAGAAGATTTCATGCTTATTGGTTATAAATATTCATATTGGGAAAGTTGCATGGATGAAAGGAAATCAACTTCAGGATATCCATTCAGCATGGGTTCAACAGTAGTTTCTTGGAGAACTAAAAATAAACCTATAGTTTCTCTCTCCATAGCAGAAGCAGAGTATAAAGCAATAGTGACATGAGCATGTGAAGCAGTTTGGTTGAGAAGAATTTTGGAGGATCTTCATGAGTAGCAGGAACAACCTATTCAGTTGATATGTGATAATCAAAGTGCTATTGAGATGACAAAAAATCTATTGTTTCATAATAAGACTAAGCATATTGATATCCAATATCATTTTGTTCGATATTTGGATCAACAAGGTGTGGTCGAGATCAGTTATTGCAGAACAGAAGAACAAGTAGCTGATATTTTCACCAAAGCACTATCAAAGGAAAAGTTTTGCAAATTTAGAGATGATATTGGAATATTTCTAAATGATTATTATGGGGGAGAAATGTTGGAATAATGATTCATTTATCATATTCTATATGTAATTGTTTTTGGTATTTTTCTTATTTGTTATGTCTAGAAAGTATAATTAAGGTGAGAAAATATATTTGAGAGATTCATGGAGTGATTATTGGAGATATTGTTGAGATATTGTAGGAGAAGACGATTTCATGTAACATCTTATCGCATTGTATAAATTCATGCTTTGGTAAAGAGAAGGGTTAAGTTATTGTTCATTGTTATTGTATTATTTGCTCCATTATTTTCTGGTGTATTTCTTTATCACCTTGTTCAGGACATTCTTTGTAGTCCATATTGTGTCACAAAAAAAAATGGCTACTCATGGTCCTCTGAGCCTATTCCCTGAAACTCAATAATTCTCGACATATGATCTATCCCTACCATTGTACTAGGTTTTGTACGTACCCTTGGTGACGTTGATGTTGTGTTGTTCCCATTATTCCGACTATTACTTTGACTTTCTCCACTTATTAAAATTTCTATTGAACAAGTCTCAATTCCTACTTAAATCCTTAATGATACACATGGGATCATAGGTTCGACGTAGATTTTGATCTAAGATGGGCTCCCTTATTCTAGGAAATACTAAGGATCTATTTCTTTCCTTTTCCTTTGATTCAGATTATTTTTGGAACGAAATGAGAGTGGATATATAATAAAGAAATGTACAGAGATTTATCATATATCCAATAATATAACAAATATTTATTAGAGATATAACCATAAAAATGAAGATACAATAATACACAATTTCTATTAATGAGAAAAATGTATAAAACCGTAGAAATACGGAGTGAAAGACTCGCTAGAATGGTGGCATATTATCTATGAAAAGAGATGTGAGGACTACTCACATTCGCAAGAATATGACTACAATGAGGATCCAAAGGAATTTTTAACATAAAGAAGGTACAAAACCCTAACACCAAAAGATGAAAATAAACAATTGTGTGGACCCGGTTTTGGGTAGTTTGGTGTATCAACTTCTCGGGGGTGTAACTTTGGCATACGATCTCCATTTGGGGTGCAAGATATCGCGTTGGAAAGGTATCATGAATTAAATTTATTTTGGGGGCTCAATCAGATCCTTTCACTATCATTTAGGTGTTGGATCCTGAAAAAAAATCATTTAGGCCCTCAAAATTGTCCCAGAAGTTTAGGAACTGAAAAACTACTAAAAATAGTAAATTGTCAAGGACTGTTTTTAGCCAATTGGAATAGGTAGGTGGCCATTGATATCCACCTGGATCATCCTTTCTCTATACGGTGTGATCTGGAGTTTTGTGTAGCGGTCACTTTCATCGAATTATCTATTCTTCTCTCCTTTTCCAGCCATAATCTCCTTCTTATTGTATCTAAACCTTTTCCCATAGTGAAATAATCCAATCTCTCCATATGAGTCAGTGTCCTCTCTTGGAATCCTCATTCTATTCGCTCCTTACTCATCCTTCCCATTCTCATATTTTTCTCTGGTCATCCCCTAGTTCCTCTAAGTGCATAAAGGCACTTAGCTATCATACTCCATATTCATGACATTCTTATTGCACATTAACATCTTTATCCAAGTAGATAATGCACTCAAATATCTTCCACATGGACCCTTGAAGAAGTCCCTCTCTACGACACTATAATATTGGGTAAAAACTACTGCAAACTTTGTAATATAACCCCCTAATATACTACTCAACCAGAAATCTATTACGTGAGAAACCTTATTACTTATCGTATTGAGTTGTCAGATCAATTGATGAATCCAGTTTATTGGGGCTTAATCTCTATGTATCCCAACTTTATCCTCTATCCTTTATAACCTTTCTCTAGAAAATCCTCATTGCTTCCTTTCTAGGCATTCTTCAATTTCTTCCCTATTTGACCTCCAAAGCATTCCCCTCAATTACAGTTCCCGGTCTCGAAAACGAAACCATTTATTTCTTCCCTATCCTTACGACAAAAACATTAGAAACTTTTCATAGGTTCAAAACACTACACCCCCTTCCAAAAGAAACCTTTTACATATTTATACATAACAATAGGGATACGATTGTTATAAAAGTAGACAAATTTTTCCCCAAAATCGCATTACAAAAGTGGACAAAGTGCCTCCAAAACCCAACGGTTTATAATTATTTTCTTCCTTTTGCGCGTTGCTCTGTCGTGCATCCTTTTATTGTGCTCTATGAATCCTTGAAGTCTTCTCCATTCATGCACTCTGGTCCATATTCTAATTTCCTTTTCCCCTTTGACATCCTTTTGGCACAGATCCCAAAACTTATCCAAAATTCCTCTCCAACAATTAGTTTGCTCAATCAGTACCTGGTGGTAGCCTAACTTCATATCAATATTACTGAAAAATGTGTCTCCCTTTATTTGATCGAGAAGATCCTCAATCCGAGATATTAATTATTAGTTCTTGAATTTTATATTGTTCGGGGCTCTCTAATCAATAAAAAATTGTCATGTTCCATCCTTATTCTGTACCAAAATAATTGGGCTCCCACAAGGTGAGGAGCCTCGTCTAAAAAATGTGTCCCTTTAGAATTAGTTCTTGGATTTGGCGTTTGATTTCTTCATTCTCCATAAAAAAACACCTATATAAAGGGTCATTAGGCAGAGGAGCACCTGGTGTCAAATAAATTGTTTACTTTACCCGATAACGTAAAGACACCCTAGTAGGCGAGGCAAATATGTCTTTGTTCTCTTCTATTATCTTGTCTACCTGATGTTTCTGCATAGAGAGACCTTGTAAAGAGGTTTTGGAAGTTGCAATGAACTTCTATTCCCCTTTTGACCATACCATTAAGAGGACAAATCTCCCATCCTAAGAGACCACCTTTTTTCACTACTTCGCAATGATCAAGGAGACTGCAGTAGTTGAGATTTCATATGATAACCTATAGAGTTGACCTCCCAAAGTAATAATGACACTACAAGTCCTAGATTCATAAACTTCATGAGGCTTCCACATACATGGCTTCCCTAACAAAATATCACAAACTTCAATACGGGAAACATCACACAATACCTTGTCTTTGAAGGGTTTGATACCATAGTGCAGGTGGATGTTGTGAATGTCTCATCCATAAATGAGACAACTGATGGTGTATGGTTGAGGATGCAATCTTTTTGTTAGGTTCAATCTCTTGACAAAAAATTTTGATATTAGGATCTTCTGGAACCATTGTCAACAATCAAAAGAAGTGGGGTCCCCTTTTCCCACACATTCTATGAGTAGGAGAGGCTCTCCCATTACTTAGGCCCCTTTTGATCCTATGGCTGGAATTTTGTGGTAGATATGGTGACACTAGGTTATGAATCAATGATATGTTTCCATTTTATACTTCTAAATTATATTATGAGTCAACATTCAACCCTGAGGCTTTTCTCCAAGCCAACAATGACTTTTTGAAGCAACAATCATCAATCTTGTGACAAGGAATTTTGTGGAACTTGCACCACATCACAATGTCCTTCTTCGAATTTTCATTACCCTTATTTGATGGTGGCTTGGACTGGTTTCCTAGGGATAGAAATCCTTTCTCTAATTTTCCTTGGGAGTTAGGGACACCTTTACCATGCTTCTGTTGTGATGGGTTTGAGAAATTGAAATCTTGCTTATTCTTTTACTCGAACTTTTTCTCGATCTTGACAGCATATCGCTAAATGGATCCCAATGAGGTTATTTCCAGGAAATCCATATTTGTTTGTATGTACCTATGTAGGCCATTGTGATACTTCAAAACAAAGTGCCACTCGAAGTCTTTAATACCCAGATTTTTGTGCAAGGTATGAAAGATATTGGTGTACTAATCCAGATTTTATGAGAAGAACGAAATGAATATAGATTATTAAAAGATGCTTAACAAAGAATAACAAAGATACAATAAAACTGGTTTTCTATTCAATAAGGAAATAAGATGAAACTGTAAAATGCAATAGAAAACAACCTTGATGGAATGGTGGAGGCTTATCTCTAAGAAGAGATGTGACAGTTGCGCTCCTTCGTAAGAAAATGATTACAATGAGGCTCTGAAGGAACTTTTACAATAAATAGGAATGTCAAAAACCCTAGACATCTAGAAACCTAACCCTAGGAGATGAAATGCCAAAAGTCATGTGGGCCTTGTTTGGGTAAGTTAATATATCAACTTCCCAGGGTCGTAAAGTTTTCATACGATCTTTGTTTTAGGTGAACAATAGCTCGTTGGAAAGGTCTAACCAAGAACAATGATTTTTGAATGGCCCAAGTTAGTTCCTTACGTATCCAAATAGGCCACAAATCCATAAAAAACACTGTTTAGGGCCTCAAAACGACCCCGGAAGTTTGGAACCAGAAAAACTATCGAACAACTGCCAAGGTGGAAAATTGTTTTTTGAGCCAGTGGAATAGGTGGGTTGCCACCGATATCCACCTCGATCACCAATTATTATTAGGATCATACATATTATGATGGTTTGTTTTCACCCACTGCACCTCTTTCTCTCCAACAAATAATTGTATAAGAAGATCCCTTTTTTGAAAGATGCATTGAAACACCACATAAGACCTTTTTATGGGATCTTTGCCCTCTCATTGAGATATATTTTCCATTAAATGGATTTATCTAATAGTAATGGATATGTCATCTATACCATGGTCAAAAATTAGAACAAGGACTCTACATAGGAAATTAAACCTTTTAGGCCTTAAGCATTGTCAGCAATGCCTCCAACAAGGACACATGACCTTTTTTGGGATCTTTCACCTGTGATTGGTATTCTAATGCTATTAGGAAATTTTCCACAAAGGGGATGGGTTTATGGGGCTTAATTATGCCCAAGAGAGGAAAATAGGGTCTCTACCCCTAAAAGGAGGTCTTAGAGCTAAATATTTCCTTTTGAAACATGTTTTCTTTTTGCAAGTAAGAGTTTTTTAATAAAATATCAAAAAAATAACACAATTTCCTTCATAATTGGCCTTCATCCTAGATGATCATTAGTATCACAATATTTTACTATCCTTCCTAGAGGTAAACCAAGCCAATTATCAAAGAGGACACAACAAATTAAGTTTGMAGAACCATAGTAATGTTCATAAACAAARAAARTTATACTAAAGAATMAAGGCAACTAGAGACTMAATAATACTCTTTATTGAACRTAGCTTTAAGAGACTAAAAGARGATAAWGAAGTATCCATTTAGKATTTATAWTTTWGCATAGGTATGTGTACTGGCCCAGACTRCAATAAKATGTAGCATGATTTATTAGARKATCTATACTTTGGTCTACCATCAATCCCAGTAACAAGAAKCAAAGTCTATACCATCCCTTACTTGTACCCACTCARCCTTGGGAAAGCATTTCCATGGAGTTTTTGGGAGAATTACTAACCATGTGGAAGGAACATGACTATTTATTTGTGGTAGTTGACATGTTCAACAAAATGTGCATTCTCATGCCTTGTAAAAATACCATAAAGGGACATAAAGAAACAAACTTGTTATTTGAACAAGTATGGGTGAACTTTGGGATACCAAGGAGAATCATCTCAAATAGGGACACTAGATTTCTCAATTCCTTTTGGACTACATTGTGGCAGAAGATGGACACCGAGTTGAAGAGGTATACAACATTCCATCCATAGACAGATAGGTAGACATAAGTAGTCAACATGAATTTGGTGGAAATTTTGAGGGGTTACAATCAAAAGAATCCAAAGACCTTAGACAAAAATATGATATAGATACAACACTATTATAATAGAGTAGTCTATATGTCTACTAGTAAATCACCTTTTGTAACTTTTTTTGGATACTTTCCACCTTCACCATTGGATGTTGTATATGTACAACAGGGAGGAGTGAGGGAAGAACTCATAGGAGATGCATTAAAATAATAAAACATTTTTGATAAGATTAGGAAGATCCATTTGCAAGTAGATGAGACACTAAAGAAGTCATAGGAAAAGTACAAGGCTAGACATGAACAACACAAAACACAGAGAGCATTTAGAGTGGGAGACAAAGTATGGTTACCACTAAATAAGGAAATATTACATGGTCTTGGTAAAAATATCAAGGTTCAATGGTATGGTCCTTTTGAGGTAGTGGAAAAGGTTGGAGATAAAGCCCACAGACTCATTCTACCTCAATACATGCACATTTACTCAGTACTGACTATAGAGATTATACAATTCTATGAGCCTTCCATGTTTGATTACGATGATGAGTAGGTCCTACTTTCCATAGAGGACTTAGCACTGGATGCTCAGGCATAGTGGACAGAGGAACAAATTTTGTGAAAGAGGTCCAAAACTATAATACAGGGGGGAAATGATGTTTGGTGGATTGGGTTGAAAGAAAAACTTCTAAGAAAAGAAAATTGGTACTCCAGGGAGAAGGTAGA
>JASDQU010310374.1:58273-68702 GCA_032191745.1 Picea mariana
AGATTTCAGTTGTAAGTAGAGAATTAGAGTAGTCATTAATGGCAGTCATTAGGATTCGAAAGAGAAAGGGATTCTTAGCTTTGATTCATGGTTTTGGTTTTCATGCTTTTATTATTTTGTTATGAAGATTGATTTGGTTATTGCAATAGAAGATTGCTTCATTGGCGTGAGCTCACATATGTTGTTGTGTTATTTAACTCTTCACATGTTGTACTTTCTTTTCCTGTATGTAGTTCTCCATTTTTAGATTAATTCCTTCACGCAATTTCTCATTCCTAGATTAATTTCATTTATAGAACTAGATTAATTCAATTCCAAGTCATGTGTTAGATTAATGATCCTATTTCAGTCGTTTGTTAGATTAATGATTCGATTTCAGTTGTATCTTAAATGTTAGATTAGATTAGTCCCGCTTCAATCTTGCATATACTTTTCGTGTGCTTTTTCAGTTTAGGAACCCCGGGTTGACAAATTATATAGTTTGGTAAATACTACAATGCAATTAATTCAACATTAGTTCGGACCAATGTAACGACTGTTATTCCTTTTGTTCTAATTGATGTTCCTTTTGCAGGTCGTGTTGTTCCTTTGAATAGAACAATTGTCATTCCCTTTACGATTGATGTTCCTTTACAGGTGTTGCATCTCTGAAGGCTAGGTATTGAAAATAGAAGGTAAGAACCTACGTAGGCGACAAGTAAAACGCTTGTGCCAGGGCCTACCTTTGTTTGATGCATAGAGGTTGTTTTTAGGACATCTTTAGAGCACAACACTTGGGTCTTTCAAGCTTTCTTCTATAGCTTAAATTTTAGAATGCTCCATTCTGCATTGCAAGAGGAGAGTATTGTAATATTCTTGATTGTATAATGAACCTCTGCCATTCCAAAACGATGGGAGGACTTTGATAAAAAATTGTTCAAATGCATCTTTAAATTCATGTATGTTGTGCTCCATTTGCATAGCTTTGATTTGGACTGATCTAAGTAGGTTATGCTTGGTGATGATTTTCCTAGCTAAAATGATCAATGCAGTCCTATATTTTACCCTAATAGTTTGAAGATTGGAATTTGGCACAAAATTTAGCAAGTCGATAGCATTTTGGGCCCATTCTAAGGGCTTCTTGGCTAACACTTCATTAACAACAGGACAACTACTCCAAGCTGTAGTAGCCACACTGTCTTTGTCATTTATAAAATTTAAGTAAACCCAAAATTTAGCATCTTCTGTAGCAATAACATCCCATATGAAATGTTTGGCTCCTTGCAATAATGTTTTTCCCTTTAGCCTGGTTTTCATTTTGCCCACTCTCTCTTGCAAATATTTATTATCTTTGTGAATTCGAGCCATCTTCTCATCCTTCCCTTTCATTTCTTGTTTCAACTTTTCTCTAACTTCGTTGAGACCTTTGATCTCTCCCATTTTGATGCTTACCTGGGACATAGATTAGACCGACCCTTCAATGCTAGATCCAACCTCATTATTAGTAGGTATAATGAAAACCACATCTGATGTTGTTTCCTGTGCTTGTGACCAATTTTCTTTCTTTTTTTCCAACTACAACACTTTAGCTTTGTAATTGAGTGCTTCTTGTCTGAATGTCTCTTAATCTTGTTCCTAAGAAGTCAATTTTGTTGTTTGTGGATGGTCTATAGCTGACATATTTAGCATTTTCTTTAATCTTTGGATCATATTATCCTTTTCATCCAGGGAACCTTTCACCCCTTCAGGACCTTCAGACTCTATACTTTTGACATGTGTCATCTAGGCTTTGCTAGATGCATTTTCCTATTTCAACATTGCATCTAGTTTGAGTGCATGTGTTGTCAATCTTGCGACCCTCAGACCCAAACTAATCAGAATATAGCATATCACTGACATTTCTGTGGAACTTTACTTTGTGAGGAGCACCAATATTTTCATAGTGCATTTTGATCTTAGATAACTTATCATCATCAACCACTACTATGTTAAATGTTTTCTTTTCCACATCTATGACTTAGAGCAAGGAAGTTTTAAAATGGGAAGTCTTTTCCACTTCTGGCAAAAGGTCTCTTATTTCAATGTTGGTCGTACATCCCTTCACAACGTACTAGTTCATTAAATCTTCCTTGGACTGATAAACTTCCCCAGGTGTCTGGTTGAATATGTGTTTCTTGTTGCTAAAATTTTTTGTGTTTCTTTCAATTTGTGTCCTGTTTTCCATACCTACTTCTTCATTCTTGGTTACGCCGTCTACCATTTCCATGCATTTTTTCTCCTTGGGTTCTTCTTCTTCCAGGTCGACTATTTGAGAGGATGATTTGATTTTCATTTTCTTGAGAATATCTTGCTAGCTACTGGTGCCCAAGGCCTCTAAACTACTCCTCTTATTGTAGACGCTCATTTTAGGAGCTTTGAAAATCAATCTAGGAGAAGGTTTTTGTGTTGGGCTCTACTGGGAAGTTGGTTCTGTTTTTTTTGTTAGATAATGATGCATAGTGACCTCCTTATCTACATAGGTTTCTAGATTTTCCAAATTATCGAATCCTTCGACATGCTCATGTTCATAGGGACCTCTTTGCTTGCCAATCTCCTCTTTGATATGATCTGGTGCAGGTCATATTTTCTTCCTTGCAACTGTGTGAACCCAAATTCACTGAGTTTGGATTGAATCTGAGGCAAACAGGACTTGTTCTTCACTACAAAGGGACCTACTCTAAAAGGAAATTTTAGATTAGAAGCTGTGTGTGCTTTCAAAAAGTTCTCATTTTCTGAGATGATCCTCTATCTTATGAACTCCAAAGAAAATATTCTGGGGGTCAGAAAGACTGGTAAAAGATGAGGTCCTTCCTGGTAGCCATATACTCAAATCGCCATGGACTGTATGAACAACCTCCAGTCACCTATCCTGCTCTCTGGATTTGGTTGTAAATAACTTTTCATTTCTTCCAGGACCCTTGGCAGGTCTGAACCAAAGATAAAACTGTGCACCCTGGACATAATCTTATTGATGAAGATAAGCATGGTGATCATTTTACAATTAGTTGAAATGAATGTAGTCTTGGGAAATTCAATTTTGTTAGATCCCAGGAATACCCTCAACAAATGGGTGTAATATCTGAAATGTATTAATGAATTGAAATTCGCCAACTGTTGATGCATATTTTCAATAATGAATTTGTCAAAACTGACACAGACTCATTGACCAGACTCCGACATAAAGAAATTTAACAGGAAACCTAACATGACTTCTACCACAAACTTATCATTGTTCAATCCTAAAATTTGACTTAATAGAGAACAAGCCCACTGGACTTCGATGATCATAACGCTTATGCTAGCAGGTAATGACAGACTCTATGAATGGTGCTCAGGCTTGACAATGGTTTGCAGAAATTGGGTTTTTACTTCTGGTGGGCATTCTCTATAAATTATGATAATTTTTTGTTCCTCGAAGGGCTTTGACACCATGGATGAAGACTCAGGGATAATAAGGGTGTGCTAGAGCAATGGAGTGTCTATTTCACATAAAAACTCTAACCCTAATTTATTTAGAATGACTCTTTCTTCTTGAGAATATCGTTCTACACACCAACTTAAAAATTCAGGGAAAGGAAAGACTACTTCTATGACATAAGGGGTGATGGAGGCTTGAGCCGCTTCGAGGAAAGGTAGGCGTGTTCCAGCATTGTCCAACAAATTTGATCTAGAAACAGAAATGAGCGAGACTGTTATCTCTATGTTGAAAATGTCGGAGTCTATCAATTAGGGCTTCTTCTTTGGAGGAGATTTATTTCTCATTTATGGATAAGACAACAGGATTAGAAGCCATGGAGAAAATACCTATTAAGAAGTGAGAGAAACATGAATCTAGTTCAGTTCTAAGCTTGAACTTCAAATGGATGCTTTGCACCAAGTTCCCGAACATTTGAATGCTTCAAGTTATCATAAAATAATTCTGTGAGATCCCCCTTTTATAGGTATCTATTTACATCAGGGGTTGGAGAAAATGGTTTTAGGTGAACCACTTTTTGCTCTGATGTGCCTCTGAGGGTGCCATGCATCCACAATTTAAACCACAATGGTTTTACCCTGCCCGACCTTGATTCATTAATCTCCATGCTACTCCAATCACTGATATGGGTTTCAGCCGTTGATCCGGGTTGTTTTAAGATCTACTATCCACATTTACCCAGCAGCTTCGGCATTGGAGGTTGTAGAAGACAGTTTTAGGTGAACCTCTTTTTTCCCCGATGTGTCTCAGAGGTTGCCATGCATCCACAATTTAAACCATGACAGTTTTCCCAAACCCGCCCTTGATTTTTTATTTTTCGTGCTATTTCAATCCCTAATATGTGTTTTGGCCGTTGATCCAGGCTGTGTTCAAGATCGATGATTCACTGAGTCTCACCCTTTATACTTTCGCCATATTTGTCCATACCCCACCATATATAGCTTGGTCCTCTAAATTATCATATCTCCTTAGCGACACAGCCTTTCGCTAAAATTCTAACATTTGGATACCATTTGAAAATTGTTATGGTGATAACAGGCCCCCATGTGGTTAATTGATACCTCAACTTTATAGGGGTACAAATTTTGAATACGATCTCCATTTGGGACACTCGGTACACTGTCAGAAATGTTTATCTGAGGATTTGGGACAAAAAAACATCGTTTAGGGCCTCAAAACGTCCCCAAAGGTTTGGGACCCGAAAAAATATAGAAAAAATGCGAAGATGTGGAACAATTCTGAATTAGTGGAACGAGTGGGTCTCCAGCAGTATCCACCTAGATCATTTCTATTTTAGCATTTTTCTCTATTTTTAGTGGTTTTATAAATTAATCCGACATTAAGGGATTATGGTTTTGGTAGTTGTGGAATACTTTAATATTGTATATGTTTTATTGTGAATGGTGAAATTAATACAATGAAGAGTTGAGAGGTGAGACACCAAGGACGGTTGGTTTTCTCCCAGTTAAGGGTTTCCAACATAAATATTTGTGAAATATGTATGTGATCCATTGATTAATTTTATGTTTAATGATTAAGAATCTGTATGCATTGCTTTACTTCACAGGTTTAAATCTTATATGCGGTATCAAAGAACTTTTTGTTCTTTAGGGGGATGCCTTTATTGTTTATGGTTTCACTCAATCTAAATAGATCGATTTTATCTTGGGTGTGATACACCTAGGTTCAAGGGGACATTTGCAGTGGTGATTTATGTGTTGAAAGAAAATGACAAGCAGTTCTAGAATCAACATTGAGAAGTTTAACGGTCAAAACTTTGAGCTATGGAAACTCAATATGGAGGAACTTCTTRTAGACAAAGAACTATGGATYRTTTTGGATMTTGGTACACAAACTACTAGTACAAAATCTAATAGTAGACAACCTRCTAKTWCAYAATMTACTAGTACAYAAATTACTAGAACACAAACCACTAGTACTCAATCTACCGATATGTCAAAACAAGATTGGGAGAAGCTTCATAGAAGAGAAAGGAGTACGATTCGACAATGCTTGGAAGATTCAATGTTATTGAATGAGCCAGGAGAATATATAACAAAGAAAATATGGGAAAAGTTGGGGAATTTGTATCAGTCATTGTCCTCGGTAAACAAATTGTTTCTTCGAAAAGAGTTGTATAATCTTAGGAAAGAACATGGATATTCAATGATAGAGCATATAAATTCCTTCAATACTCTAGTAAGTCATCTTGTCTTTGTTGATATTATGAATGCAGATGAAGATAAGTGTATTACTTTCTTATGTCCTTTCACATAACTCTGAGATAATCTAGTTGTAGCAATTGGTAGTACCACTCAATCTACATTAAAGTATGAGGAAATAGTTACATCCTTGTTATCGAAAGAGATGAGGTAAAAAATCATGGATAGTCATAGCACATATGCTTTATCTATGAGAGGTCATCACCAAGATAGGAATGAATAGAAGTCTTCCAAGGGAGCGAGATTGAAATATAGATCTAAATTCCTAAGAAAATATTTGAGGAAATGGTGGAAATGTGTAAATCTAGGCATTATAATAAAGATTGCAGGTCTAAGAATGTTGATAAATAAAAGGGATTCAATGGTGCATTTTCCACAGATGAAAAAACCTCCACATAAGAAGGAGGTGATGTTTACCTAGCATCTACAGGTACACATGCAGATCATGATGTGTGGTGGAATATTTGTCCAATTGATCTAGACTTTATGAGAAGAATGAAATGAATACAAATTATTAAAAGATGATTAACACAAAATAACAAACATACAGTAAAACTAGTTTTCTATTCAATAATGAAATAAGTTGAAACTATAAAATGTAGCAGAAAACAAGCTTCTTGGAATGGTTGTGGCTTATCTCTGAGAAAAGATGTGACGGCTGCGCTCATTCACAATAAGATGATTACAATGAGGCTCTGAAGGCATTTTTACAATAAGCATGAATATCAAAAACCATAAACATCCAAAAACCTAACCCTGGGAGATGAAGTGCCAAATGTCATGTGGACCGCGTTTGGGTGAGTTAGTATATCAACTTCCTGATGTTGTAACTTTTTCATACAATCTTAGTTTTAGGCACATGATAGCCCGTTGGAAAGGTATAATTGAGAAGAATGATTTTCAACTAGCCCAGGTCGGTGCCTTTGGTAGTCACCTGGGACAAATCCCCAAAAAATGTTGTTTAGGGCCTCAAAACGGCCCCAAAAGTTTGGAACCCAAAAAAATGCCAAAAAACTGCCAACGTGGAAAACTATTTTTCGAGCCAGTGGAATAGGTGGGTTGCAACCGATATCCACATGGATCAACCCTCCCTTCTTAGGAAGAAATGGTATCCATTACATTGATTTCCATAATCAAATGAGGAAATGTCTGCTGAAATTGGCCCCGGGTTAGCCACTTGCCTTGGTGTAGGAACTTCCCTCCTTTGACGACTAGATAAAGTTGGATCCTTTGTTGTCAAGTTCCCTTGATCTGTGTGTCCATAATATGTTCATTGGATGCTTATTGCATGTTTTCAGGGTTGATCTCTGTTGGTGTCAACTGCTCTTCTATCTCTGAGGTGTCTAATAATGGTGGGAAATATGGTCGAAGGAGATCCACGTTGAAGACTAGGTGCAGGCCAAGGAAAGGGGGAATGTTGAGCTCAAATGAATTATCACTCACAACCTTGGTGATGGTGTACGAACCATAACAGAGTGTATGAAGCTTTTGATGGGGCCCTTTAAGGAGTTCTTTTTGCAAGTGCAACCAAACTTTGTCGCCCACCTAAAACTTATGTGGCACTCGATGTTGATTAAGGCGATGCTTGTACTTGGCATTAGAATTCCATAGAATATCCTGAACCTGTTGGAGGATGTACTGGATCTGCTCAATGAACCTGGTGGCTTTGTCAGCTTTTGTTTGAGCAGGGGATGGGTCGGCCAAGGTGGTCTCTAGGGGTAGTGCAACATCCATGGGGCCCAATGGTTGGAATCCAAACCCCACCTAAGAGGGGTTATGGCCATTTGAGCTATGTAGGGATCAGTTGTAGATATGATGGACATAGGGAAGACTATCATCTCATGTGTAGGGGTGTTTTTTACATGTGCAAGATATGTACGACCATCCGATTGATGACCGAAGTTTGGAAATCTGTCTAGGGGTGGAAGGTAGTGGATTTGGTGAGCTTGGTATCCAACAATGACTAGAGGCTCGACTAGAATGTCTTGAGGAACCGATTGTCATAGTCTAAGATAATGGTTTGTGGGATCCAAAAATGTACCCATACTCATTCAAAAAAGATCTTGCCAGTGGCTTCTGCTGTGATGTTCTTCTTGTAGGCAGCTAGAATCGTTAGCTTGGAAAAGCAATCAACAACCACAAAAAAATAGTAATTTTCCCACTTGGTGGATGGGAGGACCGACATGTAGTCCATTGAGATGGATTCCCATGGAAGAGGGGTGCACAGGCCCTGTTTATCAATGGTTGGTTTGAAAATAGCGCATGCGGTGCAGGACCTGATATACTTGCTGACATCCTGTCGAAGTTTCCTCCAATAGAAGCATTTTTGCAACACTTCCACTTTATATTCGATGCCAAAGTGTCCTGCCACCTGACTGTAGTGATATTCGCAATTCATATTCATGCACTCGCTTTAGAGAATCCCAACATGAACCTACGATAGAAATTGGTGAGGCCCAAGAAGCTCTGAAGTTCAGTGAGTGTGGTTGGGGATGGCTAGTCATGGATGACCTGGATCTTGGTTGGATCCACATGCAAACCATGTTGATCAATGATGTATCCTACCTAATGGACCCTGTCCATGTCGAACAATCATTTTTCCAAGTTTTCATATAGTTTGTGTTGTTGCAGGGTGTGCAAAACCTATTGAATATGATGCAAGTGTTCCGGCCAAGTCTTGTTGTAGATGAGGATGTCATCTAGATACACCACTAAAAATGTATTGGTGAAAGGTCGTAGGATATATTCCATCGTCCTCATAAAAGTTGTTGGATCATTTTTCAAACCAAATGGCATGACCAACCATTCAAATACACCTTATTTTGACTTGAAGGTAGTCTTCCATACATCTGTTTGTTCTATTGGGACCTGGTGGTAGCCACAATTCATATCAATTTTACTGAATTATTTAGCCCCCATGAGCTGATTAAGGAGGTTGTCTATTTGGGGAAATAGGTATCGGTTTCAAACTATGATTTTATTCTGGGTTCTGTAATCAATGCAATGTCGCCAGGTCTTTCATTTCTTCTACACCAACACGATCGGGCTCCCACAAGGTGATGAGCTGGGATGGATGTGCCCCTTGTGGAGAAGTTCTTAGATTTTACTCTTGATATCCTCTTTTTCTAACAAAGAGAGATGATATACTGGACCATTTGTTAGTGGTGCACCTGGGGTTAGATCAATGGGATGCTTGACTTACCAGTGCAGAGGTACCCCAATAGGAGAGGAAAATATATATGAGTATTATTCCATGACCTTATACACATTCTTTTGTTGTGTGGAGAGATTGTCAATGAAGGCCTTAGATGTGGCTGCAATATTTCCCTCACTCTGAGAGTGAATCACTTAGAAGACAAATTTCCTGTTCTGATAGATGACCTTCCTGCATTTATTGGCAGAGATCAAGGAAATAACACTAGGAGGGACTGCCTCCGGTATCCTATACAATTTCTCGTTCAAAGTAATAATAACGCAACGAGGCATAGAATCATATACAACATGATGTTTCCATAAATAAGGTTGGCCCAAAATAACATTACAAACTTTGAGAGGAGCAATATCACACAATACCTTGTCTTTGAAGGGATTTATGTCATATGTCAGTCGAAACTGTTGGTTGACACAAAGATCGCTTCCTTGGCAGAGCCATCCAAAGGTGTAGGCTTGTGGGTGCGACGTTGTCGATAGGGCCAACCGCTTGACGACCTCTACTGAGATGAGGTTCTTTTGGCTACCACAATAAATGATGAAGTGTAGTGGGGTTTTTTGTTGGGAAAAACACCCTACGGACTAGCAAGTTAGGGTAAGACGTTGCATGCAGATTTGACCGAATAGAAACTACTTTTTTACCTACATCCCAAGATTTAAATCCCTTTTTCTTAGTAAATGCATGGAAAAGGACCACCTACCTTATTACTTTCATTCGATGTAGATCCTCCATTGTGCTTTGATTACTTGCTTGCACTGCTCCTTCCACAGATGACCTGCACTCAAGACAAACAACAACTACGCATGCATGCTACTTCTGTACTCAAGGGTTAGAAATCAAATGTAAATAAATCAAATTATAGACAATTTATGATTTGGGATGGGAAAAGCATTCTTTTTATTACTGAAAGTGAATAAAATTACAAAATATGAGACTGGCCACCGCTCCTTGAACCTGATCCTGGGCTCCTCTTCTTCTGTCCTTCAACTGGTTTGCATTAAATCTCCTTTGGCATGAGGAAAGGCTAAAGGTTTGGGACAATGGATTACACAAATGGGCAGAGTTTCTTCGTTATATTTTTTCCTCCTACAAATGGTACCCCTACCCCTTCTTTTATAAGCTAGAAGGAGCTAGGGTTTTGGACGAACCCTCGGCCATGCATGGCTGGGAGTTTCAGTTAACTGACCCATAGATTTTTGTTTCGTAAGAAACTTTCCTCTTTTTCGTGCTTTGTTAGGTACACATGGGTTGTTCTGAGTCAGCTAGCGTGTACACGCGTGCAGTCATGGGTTAGGGCACATGGTCCTTTACACATGAGGATTTTCAAAGAGTTGTTTAGCAAATTTTTGGCAAAGAAGGGATATGAGTTGGCTTGATGCTAGGTAAGCATGTGTGGTGCAATTTAGGGTTATAACAGATGCCCCCTAATGTGTGAGGAAAGAAGAGCATCTGATGGGCGAAATATATTACCAATCTTTACTGATGTGCCGAACGATTGAGCCC
>JASDQU010310374.1:112097-126217 GCA_032191745.1 Picea mariana
AACAAGAAAGAGCAAGAGAGAGGTCGAATTGAAGAAAAGAGACAGCAGCTGCAATTTCTGGGAGTATTGGCATGCATTCCAAGGCTACCAAACAACATTTAGTGGCACCTAAATTGAGTCTTAGCAGAGTTTTGGCATGAATTTTGAGACTGTCCGTGCAACATTAATTACTGGGACAGCCATACAGTTGTACGGATTTCTGGTTCATAAATCGAGGAGCAAAGCTACATGAATGTTTAGATAAGTTTGTGTAAATTTCTGAAGATGAATATGCTGTAAAAGAATTTCTCAGAAGCTCATAAATAATACAAAGCCCTCTCTCACTGGTTTTCCCCTTGTGGGTTTTTCCAGGGTCGAAGTTAGACCAAATATCTTTGTGTCTATATTTTCTAAGTTTTGAATATTGCTGATATTTTATTTCTGCATTGAAAACGATGTTCAGAATCCTCATGTTTCAGTTCTGAAGTTTATTTTCGATTAAGTTTTTATATGCCGAAACAGTGTTGTAATATATGATGAAACTTTGGTTGAAAATCAGCGAGACTAAAACTGGGTTGGGGTCTGAAAAATTAACATTTCATTACCTTATTCAATAAATATTTTCAAGACAAAAGGACTCCCTAAATGGGGAGGTATGATCTAGATTGGATCATTATATTATTTTCATCTATCTCAGTACTTTCTAGGTGGAAAAAAAGGAGGAATCGACTTACATGGCCATTTTGCATGTTGGTCCAAATTTGGAAATTTTGGTCCAAAAAACCATTTGAAATATTTTGGAGCCATTTTGAGGCATCAAAGAGCACTTTTTTTGGTCCAAACCTTACTATTGAGGAAGATTCTATATTCTACATAGTAATACCTTTCCAATGATGCAAGAATCACCTCAATCAAATTTCATATACGAAAGTTATGTCTCCCACAAGTTGACCTACCATATTAATCACCATGGTAGGAGTAGATTCCACATCAACCTCCTTTACTTAAACATGTGGATTATCACCATGGTGGATTTTCTAAGAAAACAATTTATAGCAAAAGTGTCAACATGACCTTTTTTAAATTGATTTCGAGATCATTTTGTAACCCTAACTTCCACATGGCATATCTCCCAAATTATAGTGAACCTGCACCTAGAATTTTTACCACATATACATCAAGATCTCTACTTCATCTTTGGAATGTTTTAAGGTCTAAAACATCCCAAAAACTAATCTATATAAATGGTTCCAAGTTGACTTGTTTGTAACTAATTTTAGGAGCATTCAATAACCCTAAATTCAAAAAGGCATATTTCCAAACGTATAGAGAACTAGAATACAAAATTTCTCGCACATGTATACCAAAATATCCCCTTCATCTCTTAAAATTTCAAAGTAAAAAGTTTCCCAAAACATAAGTTGTCGCGAAAATGCCAAGCTGACCTAAAACAAATTTCAGAACTCTTCCCTTTTGGAATGATATTCAATCTTCGCTCATCCATTTTTCTCCAAGACACTTTCTCTCAATACTTTCTCTTTTTATACATTTGACTAACCCTTCATGGAGGGAAATTTTCATTAATTAAATAATCAATTCTAGCTACCATGTTCAAATACCCCAAATACCATGGGAAAATACCCAAACACATGGGTTTGAAACCGACATTTCACTTTATACTTTTTCACATGCACCTCTGTTTTAATATATATATATATATATATATATATATCCTTGCACCACATCACAATGTCCTTCTTCGAATTTGCATTACCCTTATTTGATGGTGGCTTGGACTAGTTGTCCTAGTGCTACAAATATTTGCTCTAATTTTCCTTGGGAGTTAGGGACACCTTTATTGGGCTTCTGTTGTGATGGGTTTGAGGAATTGAAATATTTCTTATTATTTTGCTCAAACTTCTGCTCGATCTTGACAATAGATTGATAAATGGCTCCCAGTGAAGAGATGTCCAGGAAATCCATATTTTTTTGTATGTACCTATGTAGGACATTGTGATACTTCAAAACAAAGTTCCACTCGAAGTATTTAATACCCATCTTTGTGTGTAAGGTTTGCAAGATGTTGGTGTACTTCAAAATTATTTGGTCTCTCTCTTGATGCAACATTTTCCATATCTTGTATTGGTCATCATAGCTTCCAACAAGATATTATTACACCTTGAGGGCATCAACAAAAGTCAGCCAAGTGGATCCTGGCCCAAAATTTGTAGATAAACATTTAGCATGTTTCTCACAATAAAAGAAAGATTATATTAATGATTGTAATGAATACAAAAGACTGTAAAATCCAAAGCACACAAGCTAAATATAATTTTGGTAGTTTATCTCTGAAGAGAAAGATGTGTCGACTATGCTCATTTATAAGAATCTCACTGCAAAGAGGTTGAAAAATCATTTTAACATAAAGTATTAATTAGAAAAACCTAAACATCCAAAATCCTAACCCTGGAAGATCAAATGCCAAAAGGTTTGTGGGCCTTGTTAGCACTCTGTATATTTTGTCCAGCTGAATAGATAAATGACAGAGGTAACTATTTCAACCTACTTTAGAGTTGAGGCACTAGCTTCCTCAACTCAGAGAGGGATCTCTCATGTCACTTGATATATCTATGGCAATCGATGGCTATATTTGGTTTGTTTTGGGGTTTTTTAAATAAAGTTGCTAGCAAGGAAGGGGAGGAACACTCAAGGCTATGGAGTCAAAATTCTGAAAGTGAATGAAAACAATGCATCAAATGATATAACTCTCCAGAGGACAAAGGATAAATCAGGTGATGAATCTGAGTTATTCTTAAATTTAAATAGAGTGTAGAAAGATAAATAAAACAAATAACTGCATCAAAGCATTACTGAAATGAATTTTGAATAAGTTAAGAAGACAATCACACAGTTTAAATTGCTTAAGCCAAGAGCATCACAAGATGAATTATGGGCCTTTAACTCTCCAATTTAAACAGAAGAAAATTTAAATGAAGTAACAGGTTACAGGAAATACATACGATGAAATGAAACAAAGCTCATATCACCACCCATTAGAATCTTTTCATAGAGACTTCCAAAATCTCCTGCATTTATATTCAATTCAGATTCAGAAAATTTACAAATAGAGTTTGATACAACCAAAAGGTGCTCTTGCATTTCTACGATATTTAATTCATCCAAGTAACCTAGTACTTATACAACTTGATCAAAATAACTAAAACTGAAGCGTTTCAGCTTCCAAAACAGTTTCGACTGAGAGTTTCGGTATACGAAATGAATTACAATGATTGACAAAATAAAACGCTTCCAAAATTATGGGAAATTTCTCTGACTGTTCAGTTTCTTTAATGCCATCTATCTTGCTCTGGTATTCTATCGGATCTACTAATCTGATGAAATTTGGGGATCACCGACTGGCTCCAGCGATATTGCACTTTGTTTTACCTATCCGCACGATTTCCTTCCATTGTGAACCAGAGGGGATTCCGCAATCCATCATCTCTTTAATCAAAATCTCCAAGTCAATGCACATGGCATAGGGCATATTTGGCATGGCAACTTTCACTATTTTGAACTTATTCAAAATTTCGAAGTCTGTAGCCAAATTTTCTACCAGACTTGGGCCTTTCAGTCTTTCTTCTTTATATTCAAATTTAGAATGGTCCATTCTGCATTTCATGAGGAGAGTATTGTAATATTCCTAATTGTATAATGAACCTCTACCATTCCAGAATGATGGGAGGCCTTTGATAAACAATTGTTCAAATGCATCTTTAAATTCTTGTATGTTGTGTTGCATTTGCATAGCTTTGTTTTGGACTGATTTGAGCAGGTTATGCTTGGTGATGATTTTCCTAGTTGAAATGATCAATGCAGTCCTATATTTTACCCCAATAGTTCGAAGATTGGTAGTTGGCATAGAATTTAGCAAGTTGATAGCATTTTGGGCCCATTTTGAGGGCTTCTTGGCTAACACTTCATTAACAACAACACACCTTCTCCGAGTTGTAGCAACCGCATTGTCTTTGTCATTTATAAAATTTAGGTAAACCCTGAATTTAGTAGCTTCTGCAGCAATAACATCCCATATGACATGTTTAGCTCCTTGCAATAATGATTTTCCCTTTAGCCTAGTTTTCATTTTGCTCACTCTCTCTTGAAAATCTTGATTATCTCTGTGAAGTTGATCCATCCTCTCATGCTTCACTATCATCTCTTGTTTCAAATTTTCTATAACTTCGTTGAGACCTTTAATCTCCCATGTTTTGATGCTTACCTGAGACATAGCTTGGACCAAACCTTCAGTGCTAGATCCAACATCTATATTAGTAGGTATAATGACAGCCACATCTGATGTTGTTGCCTATGCTTGTGACCAATTTTCTTTCTCTTTTTCCAAATGAAACACTTTAGCTTTGTAATTGAGTGCTTATTGTATGAATGTCTCTTTCTCTTGCTCCAAAGAATTAAGTTATGTTGTTTGTGTATGGTCTGTAGGTGACATCTTTAGCCTTTTATTTAATCTTTGGATCATCTTATCCTTTTCGTCCAGAGAAGATTTCACCCCTTCAAGACCTTCAGATTCTAGCCTTTTGACCTGTGTCATCTAGGCTTTGTTGGATGAATTTTCCTATTTAAATTGTCCATCTAGTTTGAGTGCATGTGTTGTCGATATTGAAACCCTCAAACCCAAACTCAGATAATCAGAATATAGCATATCACTGACATTTTTGTGGAACTTTAATTTGTCAGGGGAACTAATATTTTTGTAGTGCATTTTGATCTCAGATACCTTATCATCATCAACCACTGATATGTTAAATGTTTTCTTTTCCACATCTCTAACTAAGAGAAAGGAAGTTTTAAACTGGGAAGTATTTTCCACTTACGGCAAAAGGTCTCTTATTTCATTGTTTTCCATACTTCCCTTCACAACATGCTGGTTCATTAAATCTTCCTTAGACTAATAAAATGCCCTAGGTGTCTTGCTGAATATGTGTTTCCTGTAGTTAAAAACCTTTGTGTTTATTTCAGTTTGTGTCTTGTTTTCCATACCTTCTTCTTCATTCCTGGTTACACCTTATACCATTTCCATGCATGTTTTCACCTTTGGTTCTTCTTCTTCCAGGTCGACTATTTGATAGGATGATGTGATTTTCATTTTCTTGAGATTATCTTGATGGCTACTGGTGCCCAGGGCCTCTGAACTGCTCCTCTTATTGTAGATGCTCATTTTAGGAGCTTTGACAATCAGTCTAGGAGAAGGTTTTTTGTGCTGGGATCTACTAGGAAGCTGGTTCCGTTTGTTTTATTAGATCATGCTGCACAGTGACCTCCATATCTACATAGGTTTCTAGATTGGCCAAATTATCGAATCCTTTGGCATGCTCGTGTAGATAGGGACCTTGTCTTCTTGCCAATCTCCTCTTTGATATGATCTAGTGTGGGTCTTATTTTCTTCCTTGCAACTATGTGAACCCAAATTCACTAAGTTTGGGTTGAATCTGAGGCAAATAGGACTTGTTCTTCACCACAAAAAGAACTACTATGAAAGGAAATTTTAGATTAGAAGCCTTGTGTGCTTTCAAAAAGTGCTCATTTTCTAAGATGATCCTTTGTCTTATGAAATCCAAAGAAAATATATTAGGAGTCAATAATACTGGTAAAAGATGAGGTCCTTCCTGGTAGCCATATACCCAAATCACCATGGACTGTATGAACAATATCTAGTCACCTATCCTGCTCTCTAGATTTGGTTGTAAACAACCTTTCATTTCTTCTAGGACTCTTAGCAGGTTTGAATTGAAGATAAGACTGAACACCCTGGACATAATGTTATTGATGAAGATAAGCATGGTGATCCTCTTACATTCAATTGAAATGAATGTAGTCTCTGGAAATTCAGTTTTGTTATATTCCAGGAATACCCTCAGCAAATGGGTGTAATATCTGAAATGTCTTAATGAATTTAAATTCACCAACTATTGATGCATATTTTCGATAATGAATTTATCAAAACTGACACGGACTGACTGACCAAAATATGACATAAATAAAGTCAACAGGAAACCTAACATGACTTCTACCACAAACTTGTCATTGTTCAATCCTAAAATTTGACTTAATAGAGAACAATCCCACTGGACTTCGATGATCATGACGCTTACACTAGCAGGTAATGACAGACTCTCTGAATGGTGCTTGGGCTTGATAATGGTTTGTAGAAACTAGGTTTTTACTTCTGGTGGGCATTCTCTATAAATTGTGATTATTTTCTATTCCCCGAATGGCTCAGACACCGTGAATGAAGACTCGGGTATATTGAGGGTGTGCCCGAGCGATGGGCTGTCTATTTCACATAAAACCTCTAACCCTAATTTATTCAGAATGACTCTTTCATCTTGAGAATATTGTTCTGCACACCAACTTACAAATTTATGGAAAGGAAAGACTACTTCTACGATGTAAGGGTTTATGGAGGCTTGAAACTCTTTGAGGAAAGGTTGGTGTGTTCCAACATTGTCCAACAAATTTGATATGAACACAGAAATGGGCGAGATTGTTATGTTTGTGTAGAAAATGTCGGAGTCTCTATAAATTAGGGCTTCTTCTTTGGAGGAGATTTCTTTCTCATTTACGGATAAGACAACAGGATTAGCGGCCATGGAAAAAATACTTGTTAAGCGGTGAGAGAAACACGAATCTGATTCAATTTTGAGCTTGAATTTCAAATGGATGCTTTGCACCAAGTTCCCAAACTTTTGAATGCTTCAAGTTATCATAAAATAATGTTGAGGGGTCCCCCTTTTATAGGTATCTATTTACATCGGGGGTTGGAGAAAATAGTTTTAGGCAAACCTCTTTTTTCCCCGATGTGCCTCTGAGGGCGTCACACGTCCATGATTTAAACCACGATGGTTTTCCCTGACCCGTCGTTGATTCATTAATCTTTGTGCTACTCCAATCGTTGATATGGGTTTCAGCTATTGATCCATGTTGTTTTAAGATCTACGGTTCTCATTTACCCAATAGCTTCATCATTATGGGTTGAAGAATATGGTTTTAGGTGAACCTCTTTTTGCCCCGATGTGTCTCAGAGGGCACCACACATCCACGATTTAAACCATGATGGTTTTCCCTAGCCATCCCTTAATTGTTTAACTTTCGTGCTATTTTGATCCCCGATATGCATTTTGTTCGTTGATCTAGGCCGTGTTCAAGATCAACGGTTCGTTGAGTCTCACCCTTTATACTTTCACCATATTTGTCCATACGCCACCAAATATAGCCTGGTCCTCTAAATTATCATATCTCCTTAGCGACACAACCTTTCGCTAAAATTCCAACATTTCGATACCATTTGAAAATTGTTATGGTGATAACATTGGCTCCTACTGGGGATGTTATCCTCCCTGTGAGGTAGCAAAGAACTATAGACTAAGTTCCTTCCCATTGGGCTGCAATTTATCAATGCGATATGAATCTACTGATTTTTATTCAAAAACTTACAATCTGCCCAACATAGCTCAGGGCCTTCACCTCAGGCTTCAACTACACTAGCTTTATTTCAGTCTTTCATGTGTAAAGGAAAAATTAGAACGATTATATACAATGCATGGTGGGGTGATTCTTTTTCAAATAATGTAATCCTTGAGGAACCTTCCATTCACAGGCCCTCCTCTGGCGATTTCTCCATTACTTTCTTCCCACAAATAGACATTTCTCCCATGGTAAGCTGAGACTTTGAATGGACCCAGCCACAAGTTATCAAATTTACCATGTTTACCTTTATCTTAATTTCTGGCGTCCCATTTCAGTACCGAGTCTCCTGGTTTGAAGTCATCTACCTTGGTATGTCTATCAAAATATTCTTTTATCTTTTCTTGACGAAGTTGAGAGTTATTGAAGGCTTTTTCTCTGGTTTGTTGTACGTTGATGAGCTCATCATCTCTCCTCCAAATGGAATTTGTTTTTTATTTTTTCTCTTACAACAACTTCATCATCGACAATCCCAATGTAGTAGGAAAAATAGCCTCTGTACCATAAATGATCTAGAAAGGAGATGTGGAAATAGCTATTTCTGGGGATATCCTGTCAACCCACAGTGCATGGATGAGTTTTTTGTGCCACACATTTTTGTTCTCTTGCAACAATATTTTGATGATTCTGACTAATATTTTATTCGAAGACTCAACCAATATGTTCCCTTGAGGATAATATGATGTGGAATGACCAAGAGTAATGTTGTAATCATTTCATAATTTTTCCAATTTTTTAGACTTAAAGGCCGCTGCATTGTCTGTTATAATATTGATCGGGCATTATAATCTGGATAGGATATTGTCTTTTAGGAACCAAATGATAGCATCATCTATAGCCTATCTGGCAGGGACGACCCTGATCCACTTAGTAAAATAATATATTACAGTCAGGATCCATTTGTGTTGAGCCGAGGACTATGGATGTATCTCCCCTATAAAATATAGGCCCCATTGTCTGAAAGGAGATTCTTCAGAAATGGCTTTTAGTGGAAGAGACTGCAATTTTCATTTTCCATCGAATATTTGACATCCATAGAACTTTGAAACTTCTTTATAAACATCAGTAAAAATGCTAGGCCAATAAAACATAGCTCTCAAAATTTTGTGCACAGTCGTCTTCCAATAATGATGACCTCTGCATTCAACTTTGTGGAACTCTTTGATGGTTCTCCTTGCTTCATATTCTGTCAAACAACTCAATAAAATTCCCCCCTGGATCTTTCCAGTACATCAATTCATTTACTATACAAAATTTTGTTGCCTTGAGTTTTAAAAATCTAGCCTTTGTTTTACTATACTCACGAGGAGCCTGCAGATTTTTCAACACAAAAATGATATCTACATACCATGCAAAGTTGAGAAACTTCTAAGATATTTGTGGAGTCACCCTTTCTTCCTCTACTATAAGGTCTGACAAATTTGCAATGAAATTTATTCCCAAGAGTTCACAGTTTGTTTGTGCCATCAGTTTAGCATGTCCCTGTACTTTGATTAACTTTGTGGGCTTGATTTAAAGATTGTCTTCTAACAATACTGCAATCCATTTTCCCCTCTTCCCTTCAGGATCAAGCTGTGTTAATATGTCCTTCACTGAGATGCTGGGAACATAAGTTGTGGTATGTGAATGTAGGATATAAACCTTGAATTCTTTCATTTCTTTGACCAAACCATACGCTTGCTTCTCCATGATATCATATTTTAAAGGAGCATCTCTTACTATTTTACTGTAGTATGCTATGGGTTTCTCTAAACTTTGATCATCTTTCTGGAGTAATACACCTGCAATTGTGTCTTCTAATGCGAATGAGAACAATATGAAATATTTCTCAAAATTTGGACCAGCCAATACAGGAGCCTTCGTCAATGCCACCTTGATGTCTTTAAAGGACTTTCTCTCTTCAAGAATCCATTTTATTTCATTCCCCTTTTTTAGCATGTTGGTGATTTGTTTTATGATTTCACCTAAATTTGGGATAAACCTTCTCAGAAAGTTTACTTTTCCCAGGAAAGATTGTACCTCCTTTTTGCTTCTGGGTATGATGACTTTCAATATACCTTCAACCATGTTGGGTTCCGCCTTTATATATTCCTTCGAAATAATGTGTCCTAAGAGATTCCCTTCTTCCATGGCTAAATTTGACATTTTTTTATTCAGTGATATGCCAAATTTCCTACATTTTTGAAACTCCCTTTTGAGATGCTTGAGGTGTTCTTCATTCGAGGAAGAATACACGGTAATGTCATCAAGGTAGATAACAATGAATTTATATTTCTCTTCAGAAAAATCTATATCCATGGCTCTTTGAAATGCCCCCCCTACATTCATAAGCCCAAAAAGAATTTTTGCATACATAAACATTCCCCATGGTGTAGTGAATGCAGTCTTTTCTTGGTCATCAGGGTGCACCATAATATGATTATATCCAGAGCAACCATCTAGCATTAACATCCTTTGAGAGCATACTACCTTCTGTAGAATGTGATCCATTTTAGGCCATGGATAGTTGTCCTTTAGAGACACCTTATTTAGATTTCTGAAGTCTACACACAGTCTAATTTCTCCACTCTTTTTCCGAACTGGTACAAGATTCACCACCCATTTGGAAAACATTAGGGACACTATGGTTTTTGCTTCAAACAATTTCTTTACTTCCTTTTCTATCAATGGTAACAACAAAGGGTTTATTATTATTAATTTTTGTCTGAATGGATTGTGATCTTCTTTAATTGGGATAACATGTTGGATTATACTGGTACCATATAATTTTAGATCATCATAGCTCCAAGCAAAAACATCAAGGAATTATTTCATTAATTTGACATACCTCTCTTGGACTTCAGGGTTGAGCTTCCTGGACAACTTCATGATCTTTGGATCCTCTGGGGTCCTAATATTGCAATCTTCCACATCCCCTTCATTTACTGTGATCTTCTGACTTCTGGCTACTATTGATATTATGGTAGCTACGGGAGGTATTTACCTCCACGTGT
The DNA here is from genome assembly GCA_032191745.1 of Picea mariana. Lineage (NCBI taxonomy): Eukaryota > Viridiplantae > Streptophyta > Pinopsida > Pinales > Pinaceae > Picea > Picea mariana. The sequence goes on from JASDQU010310374.1 coordinate 122,612, forward strand.
AAACCTGAAGAGGATAGAATACTACGAGAAGGAAGAAAAAACCATAATGAGTTGGCTAATAACCCTATAAGACTTGTCGGCTCAAGAAGATGATTTATATTAGGTTATTAGCCTCCAAGAGAAGAAGTTAGCCAAAAATAATAATATATACTGAATAGATAGATACCTAGAATGAGAAGTCAGCCCAAGCAGTTAGCCAGAATTAATATAAATATAGGAGGCCAGTTCTCATTCTGGCAGGAAGTCTCAGAATTGCAGAGCAACAACTTGTGTGCACTGCAGTGCCTAGTCTTGTGCGCAGATTTGAGGAGAGCTTCCATTGCAACTGTTGTAGCTAGCGGATCACATTTGTCTTGGACTATCTCCTGGTTAGGGTTTGGACTATCTAATCAACTCTTTTTGGTGCACTGTCCTTGGGGAAAGGTGAACTACCCTTTGTTTCGATATCTAGCATAGGGTTTTCTTCCGGAGTGATTATCTATCAAGGTTAAGGTGCTCAGAGGGTGGCTTCGACCTATGGTTGGGTGAAAATAGAGATATTGTCAATGGTAAAATGAGCACATCCATTATATTCTAATAGGTTATGGGCCCACACCTCCTTCATTAAGTCTAACCAATGGAAGGAAACATAGCCAGAAGGATATTAAGCTCGTTGAAGAACTACCACTAGGGTTTCTAGCAAGAGAAGTCACTAAAGCACTGCCACTAGGGTTACTAGCAGGTGCAGTTGCAGAAACCATAATCCTCTCGTTAAGACACCTTTAAGTGAAGATATTGACCTAATCTCTGGAAAGATCAATGCTCCCTAGCCTAGCGCATCTCATGGTACTCTCATCAAGCCAAGACGTCAAGTTTGAGTTTGTGGTCAAATCTAGGGTTTGACCAAGTCAAAGCAGCCATGACTTATTCTATGAAGTCATAGAACAAGTTAGATGGAGACTCTAACTTTAGACAATGGAAGACAAGGATTGACCTCATCCTTGCCAAGAATAAAGTGTTGGATACCGTGAAAGAAAAGATCATGGAACCAGAGTTTGAAGAAGGAAAAGAGAAGGAACCATAGAATGTTGTAGTTATGGAGAAGTTCAAAGACGGTGAAATCAATGCCATGATTATCATAGTGTAATCTATAAAATACCACTTGATACCCTACATCTCCCATATTGACTCATTAAAGAAGATGTACAATGCCCTAACAAATCTCTTCTCAGTCAAAAACATTGGACAAGTTATGAGCCTAAAGAATGAGCTTTGTGACATGAAGATGAATGATGAGGATAGCATAACATCATACTTTGTGAGGATCTCCTAGTTAAGAGATCAAGTACAATCTATTGAAGAGAACATTTCAGAGAAGGAATTGGTAAACATAGTAGTCAATGGTCTTCCCAAGATGTCAAATGCATTTGCCGCAAGCATGAACACAAGAAAGGATTATCCTACATTTGAAGAACTTTGGACTTGTTGTGCTCAAGAAGAATCCAGGATTAGTTCAAAAGAGAAACCCCAAAAGAAGTACGATGATCAGGGATTCATAGCAAGATTCAAGAATTTCAGGAACAAAAGGAAGTTTGGTTGAAGGAGGAAGCCAAATCAAGAGAAAGACATTTCAAAAATACAATGCTTCAACTATTGAAAGTATGGTCACTACAAGAATCATTGTCCCAAGATAAAGAAAAGGAAGGAGAAACACGAAGCATCATTTGCCAAAGAAAAGGAACCTACAAAGAAGACTAGGCAAGATGAAAGATACTTCTTTTTCTAAAGGTAACAATACTCTTATTATTTCTTGTACATATCTTGTTTGCATCATCTCTGTATATATCTTGTATAACTATCTCCTAGAAGATAATGTATTCCAAGAAGAACTATACCTATGGAAGAACAACAAGATAAGGATTGATATCATTAGATAATACACATGAAAGGATGAAATATGCCGAATCAATCATGAAGATACTTAGAAGAAGAAAAGACATAGAGAAGTCATAGAAAGACTAATAACATTTTGTAGAAGACAACAAGATAGAAGGGTGGACTCTGTTATATAGAGAGAGCCAATTATATATTGCAGAATACAATAAGGATGTAGATGGAAGCATGAAATCTGTTAGACAGAGGGAGCTAATTATATGCACTCATACATGAAGCAAGGATTAGGAGGAAGATAATCCTATGTTCCATTAAAAATGATGAAGTATGGTAGCAGCCATGAAAGATAGTACTTGTTCAGGTCAATCGTAGAAGAAGACCTCCTAGAAGAAAAGCCTTAAAGTATCCGTGGTTGTCCATCTAGATTCATGATCCTATGATAAAAGAAAGAAGTGAAATCTTGAGGGAATGGAATCTATAAGAAAATCCATGGACCCAAGACCTAAAGGAAAAACATGAGGAAGAAGATGTAGATTCCAAGAAACAAGAGAAGCCAGAACAACTAGTCATTATATCACAAGATTACCATCCTGACGTGAACTCACTAAAAGAAATGAAGCAGAGGAACTGAAAATTGTGATGAAGAATAGTTTATGGAAGACTTATGAATGAAAGCATTGCAAGATCTAGAACTATAGGTTCTCTTAGCTGGAGGGAGAAGACTATCATGATTACTCGTTCTGGTAAACTAGACAAATCTTTACATGAGTCAATATCCATGAGTTGAAGTTCTACATCAGATAAATGCAGAGAATTTTCTCCAGATAAATTGAGCAAAGAGAATATGAAGAGAAATCTCAAGACTTTAAGGCATACCAGAAAGAGACCCTTGTATACAGATGGAAGAAGATAACTTGGTGGAGAACCTCTAGTGCACAACAGAGGTGTGGTGAAGATTTCCTATAACAAAGATATTGTATCAAGATGATTACTCAAAAGATTAGATCTCATGATGACAGAAGAAGTACCATATGGATATGTTCCAGTTTTCCAACAATGATATATATTTTATTGATTAGAATACATGAAGGCTTCAAAGAAGACAAATGACCCAGAATGAGGTACATTTGAAATCAAGCATTACATTATCTGTGATGAATTTCATAAAGGAGAAAGAGGTTCTCCAATATATATCTCCATAGATGAGAAGATAAACAAACATCTTGGTAAATCTTCTGTCCAAGATAAAAGAGTTTGTGTACTCAAGCTGGAGCTCGTGGAGACGACTTCCTTATTGAAAAAGAAAGAGATGACTCCCAATTTGGGAGGGAGCACTGATATGTATTGAATTATGGACAGTCATTTTTTAGTTCGAAAAATGGTCCAGGATGAGCAGTTTCCTTTCCAGTTCAGAAAGTGGATTGAGATTTCTAACGGACAACGATTTCCCATTGTGGTTAACATGGGAAATGGTCCAGATTGATGATGTATCATAGACAATGACTTCCCATTGTGGTTAACATGGGGAGTGGTCTAGGGCAGTATTTCTTCTTGAGGGTTACTCAAGAAGACTAGCCCGTCTTTCCAGACAATGATTTCTCATTGTGGTTAACATGAGGAATGGTCCATTTTGGAGGTTGATACAGGACAATATTTTCCTCTTGTGGTTAGTAATGGAAATGGTCTAGACAGTCATTCCTTAGGGTTTATACATTCTCTCCAGGGTGCACTTTG
>JASDQU010310376.1:76201-89944 GCA_032191745.1 Picea mariana
GCTTGTCCAATGGATTATATTGCATCATATGCTTGGTTTTCTTGTGTGTCCGACAGGTACTTCACTATTTGCAGGTCAATCAACACATTTGGCAACCCTTGAAACTTCCAAAGACTCTTTCCCAAGATCCTCATACCACTTAGAATTGACCTTTAGGGACATAGCATTCATATTCATCATTTTCTATCTCATTTACCCTTAAGGTCACTGAGATTTCGCCCTTGAGGTGACTACCTCACCTCTAAAGTGACGGGGACACTTGCCTAAGGTGACAGTGGGTAGGTGCCCTCCTAGTTGTCACCAATTGGTGGTTGGGTCAGGATTTTCCCAACCTACAACTTGTGTGATAACATTTTGGTGCCATTGGCAGAGAGGATTTTGAATCCTTTTCGGAACCCAAATGACACTTTGGCAAGTTAAGCCTTTATGCCTTAGCTTTCCTGGTGACTCCACCCAAGGGATGTTCCTTTTCCATATTTTTTAAATAAATATTTTCCTAAAGATTGTTTGGCGACTCCACCATGGTATGAAAGAAGCGTAATCCAATCCCCAAAAAACCTTCCAAAGGTCGTAAGGTCTCACCCAAAAGGTCTAGTCAGTTGACCTCTCCCATTTCCTGTAACTGTCTGTCTACTTCTCTTATCCCTCCATCCTCATGTACTACCTCCATGCCTCCACTTTCACCCATACCCACCTCTCTAAATGATACATGTAACCTGCAAACCAAAGAGGCGCATAAATATTTGGACATAACAAAGATCCCTGGATCTCCTCATAAAATCCCAAAGGACTTCAAGGAGTGGCTTCCCATCTTTTCAAGAGAAGATCCCACTACACATGAATATCACTTATATTTTTTCCTACTTAATCTAGAGTCTTATKACCAATATGAGGATTTCTTGATGAAGCTATTTTCTTACACTTTTGTTAAAAGGGCCAAGGATTGGTTTGATAGTATTTCCCTAGGAACAATCACAAATTGGAACCTCTTTCAAGAGATTTTCACCGAAATATTTGGAAAAAAGAGAGATTACCAATCCCTATATAGTCAACTCCATAGTTGCAAGAGAAAGTTAGGGGAGAATATAAATGATTTAAATGATAGGTTTAACGCCCTCATAAGACGTTTCCCTCAAGAGATAAGACCTTCCAAAGCTACCATCCTCAAGTCTTACATATCAACCATGAAAGACCCATATGGGGTTTTGATTGGGAGGCACCCTACAAATTTATTCGAGGCTCAAGAGAGATCATGTGAAATAGAAGAAAACATAGCCTCCTCTCTCACACAACAAGAAGAATGTCTTAAAGAGACTCTTCAGATTAATCAAATCAATGGATTTGTCTCATCAAAATTTCCCTCAGACGTCAAAACTTACCTGCGAGAGGAAAAAGAAAAGTCAATTGATAGAAAAGCTTGTCTCATGATCAATGTTTTAGAGGAAGAAAAGGAGATAACACTAGAAAAATAACCTTTCCCACCGAGTAAGATATTGGACTTCGAAAAGAGATAAGAAACAAAAAAAGATGAATCAAAGTTTTGGCAACACATTCAACAAGTCTTGGCGAAACCTCACAAAGAAATGAAAGTTAAAATCATCAAAGGTGAGGATAAAGTTTCTTCCCCAGATAAGACCAAAAATTAAAGTATTGTGGATCATGTCAACATAAACCATCAGGTTCTAGAAGAAGGAATTGACAACACCTTTATTTTGGAAAAATCCCTTTTCATCGATGAAGAAAAGAGGGAAGGATCTTGGGGCCTGGATTTTGATGGTGCACACTCAAGCACAGGTTCGGGTGCAGGGATAGTCTTAACATCACCAGATAATGAGACTACCCTTCTCTCATAAAGACTTGAGTTCAACTGCACAAACAACATTGTCGAGTACAAAGCCCTTGTCCTAGGCATTAACCTGGCCATCAATTTGAACATCAAGACCCTACATGTAAAAGGGGATTTAGACCTAATTGTTTCACAAGTCAACAAGAAGTTCACTGCTAAAAACCCAAGGTTGAAGGAATACATGGATGCTATATGGGATGCCATAAATAATTTTGACAACTTTTCCATTGAGGCCTACCCTAGAGAAGAAAATCATTTGGCAGAAAACCTTGATATCTCTTCTTCAACATTGCAAATTTTCAAATAAGTCAACCTTTACAAGGTAGAAGTAAATTTCATACCCTCATTACCTGAAAACTTAGAACATTGGCAAGTTTTTGATAACGACAGTTAGCTTCTTCACTTTCTCCAAAATGAGGGAGAGTTCTCTAAAGCCCAAATAAACCTATTGGCTGAAAGAGAAAATATTGAGATCATCAATGCAACTGATGGACCCCTACCCAGAGGTATTGTTCCTTTAGAGAATATTTTTTATCAAAATGATATGTATAAAGGGAAACCTTCAAACAAAATCAATGACGAGATCATTGAATTCAACATTGGAACCAAGGAATCCCCAAAATTAATTAAATTTGGTAAGGGAACAATGACTGATGAAAGGGAAAAGCTGATTGCCCTTATAAGAGAGTTCAAAGATGTCTTCACTTGGTCTTATGAAGATCTAAAGGCTTACCAAGAAGACGTCATATAACATGCTTTTCCCCTCATTGATGGTACAAATCCCTTCATACAAAAACTCAGGAAGATGAACCCAAAGGTTTCCCCAAAATTCCAAAAGGAGTTACAAAATATGGTTGAGGAAAGAATAATTGAGCCTATCAGATATTCATCATGGGTATCTAATCCGGTTATTGTGAGGAAGAAGACTAGCGAAATCAGAATATGTGTAGACTTCATAAATTTAAACCAGGCTTCGCTTAAGGACAATTATCCTCTGCCAAACATGGAATACCTTTTGCAAAGGGTCACTGGTGCAAAATTGATGTCCATGCTTGATGGTTTCTCAGGATATAACCAAGTTTTAGTAGTGAAGGATGATCAACTAAAAACTGCTTTTACCACCCCTCGGGGAACCTAAAAGTATTTAAGAATGCCTTTTGGAATCACCAACAAAGGGGATACTTTTCAACGTGACATGGACTATGTTTTCAAAGATATAATCACGAAACTTATAGAGATATACCAGGGTGATCTGACCACCATATCTAAAAAGAGGGAACAACATATCCAACACTTAAGAACTATTTTCCAGATATGTAGGGAGTATGGAATTTCTCTCAACCCTAAGAAATCAATTTTTGGTGTTAGAAAATCCCTCTCCTGAAGGACAAGAAATCCTTGCAATATTTCTTTGGTCAAATTAACTTTATCAGAAGAATCATTCCAAACTTTTCTAAAATTGTTAAACCCCTTAACAAGTTACTAAAAAAGGATGCCCAATTTGAATGGGAAAGTGAAAGTAAGCTGTCCTTTCAATGTATCAAAGAGGAAATAATTGTTGCACCAGTCCTGGTTAGCCCAAATTTTTCCAAAGACTTCATCTTTTTTTATTTTGCTTCAAAGGACACCATTGCAGGGGTATTGTTACAAAAGAATGACCAAGGGGACAAACAACTGATCGTTTTCATGAGAAAAAATCTTAGAGACTCAGAATTGAATTACGCCATTACATAAAAACAAGCTTACACTCTAGTCAATTCTCTCAAACACTTTCGAACTTATGTGGGATACAACAAGATCAAAGCCTTTGTCCCCTATCCCGTTGTGAAGGACATTTTGTCACAACAAGATTGCCTTAGATCAAGAGGAAAGTTGGTGTCACAAATACACGAATATTATTTGGAGATCAAACCAACCAAGATAATTAAAGGGAAAGGGCTGGAAAAAATGATGACAAAAAGCAATCAAGAGGCCATTGAGGTAGGAGAGAAGGAACAAGTTAACATTGTTATAAGTGAGATTGAAAACAATGAATGGTAATCATATATCATTTATTACTTGAAAAAATTCACATGCCCTGATCATTTAGTGGGACATAAAATAAGAGCCCCGAGACTCAAAGATATCAAGTATTTCCTAACAAAGAATGGTCTCGGGTGGAGGAACCAATATGGGGTAATCCTCATATGTGTTGATAAATAAGAAGTTGATAGGTTAATGACCGACCTTCATGCTGGACATTGTGGAGGCCATTTTGCATCATGCACCACTACCCATAAGATTTTAAGGGAAGGATACTATTGGCATACTATTTTCTCTGACACACATCGATATGTTAGATCTTGTCAACCATGCTATTTTTTACTAGCAAGCAACACCTTCCCTCCCTTTCCCTTAAGCCAGTCATTGTGGAAGCACCTTTTCAACAATGGGGACTGGATTTCATTGGTGAATTCAAGGACAACTCTAGTAACGAATACTGATGGATTTTGACTGCCACTGATTATTTCACCATATGGGTAGAAGATATCCCAACAAAGAAAGCAAAGAAAGAAGTCGTGATGAAATTCCTTGAGGAAAATATTATTACTAGATTTAGTGTCCCTGCTAAGATAACCACCGACAATGCCAAAGCCTTTAGCTCAATGGTGCTCAATGAGTTTTGCTTCAAGTATGGGATTGTTTTATCACATTGTTCAAATTATTATCCTCAAGGGAATGGGTTGGCAAAATCCAACAACAAAAACATTATGAACATTGTGAAAAAGATTGTTGGGGAAAAAAAGAAGAGTTGGAACAACAAAATTAAGTATGCCCTATGGGTCGACCGCACGACTACCAAGAACTCCACGAGAAGGACTCCTTTTGAGTTGGTGTATGGGGTATAAGATATCTTGCCTATAAAAATCCAAATTATAGCATTACAAATAGCCTAAAAATTCAATACAAATAAAGAAGTATTGCAGGGGCGAATTGATCAACTCATGGAATTTGATGAAACTCAAAGAATGGCCTTCGATCAAATGGAAAAGTATCAAGAGAAAGTGAAAGTAAATTTTGATCGGAAGGCAAGACAAAGAGATTTCAAGGAAGGGGATCAAGTCTTACCGTGGGAGAAAAGAAGAGAAAAACTTGGGATGCATTGAAAGTTCGACAGTCTTTGGCGAGGCCCCTACAAAATAGAGGAAGTGTCTAGGACAAACTCTTTATAGTTATCCACGACAGAAGGGAGGAGGATGACACTACCAGTAAATGGATCTCTCCTCAAACATTATTTCTAAGGTGACATGTGAATTCTTCAGGGCCCATACCCCAGGTAAGAAGGTAGGACATCTTTCTTTCCTTGCATTTTTCATCTTGATTGCTCATATTAGTTTTATATGCATCTCATATTCCATTTTGCTCTACTTGCATATTGATTTCATGCTTATTTTAGAATTTTTTGAAAAAATGTCAAAATTTTTCTTTTTTAGATTAGCTTTTATTTTGGATTATATATATATATATATATAAAGGGTGATAGCACCACCGTAGATGTTCTGATCCCTTTTTCCGAGTTTTGTCAGGAACAAGTCTACCAAGATATACTGCGGTTCTCATGCACTTTTTGACGAGCACATGTCCTCAAGTAGGAGTCATATGTTATCCCCATTTTGTGGGATAACTAAGGAGATTATGTCTCGAGGCCTTCAGGTTACGGATATGGAGTGCCGAGAGACTACATGACTAACAATATCATTTTGCATAGATGGAGACCTTCCTCACCACCACAAAGGTCATAGATTTTCATATGACATCCACCACACCAGCTGGCTTCCGAGAGGCAATGGGCCTTGCTTGATGAGGTACAAGTGAGGTATTATGGTAAGTGTCATTTCAATATTTGAGGCATTTGAGTATGTTGTATCTTAGACTTCTTTAGATTTCATGACATATGCTTGGACATTATGCCTTTTTCCCCATTTCACCTTGGTGGTTGACATTGTGCCCTAGTAAGTGGTATTTATTGGGAATGGGTTTGCTTCTAGAAATCCCTTGAAGATCCATCGTATCGTTCCTGACCATACTTACAACTTTCCATCTTTAAAACCCCCCATTTCCTTATCTCTTGGGATTTTAGCGTGTATTGACACAAGAAGGGGTTGTTCCTCATTCTATGGGAAGAAGGGGTTGAAGTCCCAGAGGGGTTGATGTTGGATAAAAGATAAAATCCTATATATGAACCTTCCGGATGATTTTCCTAGGGAATCCCCCAAGAAATCAATGAAATGCTTATCTATAAGAAAAGGGGGACCCACAAAAATAATGATTATGAATGCTTAAATGGTTAGTTGGAGGACAAGAGGTCTCATCACGAGCATACCTATCATGATCATAGATATCTAGTGGTATGAAATTACCATCATCTGGTCACCAAGCCAGAGTAATGGCTCTTAGTTGCATGGCTGAGAGAAAGGGGGTCTCATCATGAGCCAACCTTCTCATTTCCACTAGTTATTTGTGAGTGACACTGTCATTATTTGGACACCATGATAGGATAGTGGCCTTCAACTTGTCCCTAAATTTTGAAAGAAACAAAGAATGGAAAAATGTTGGGCTTGGAAAAATTGCATTTGCAAATGAAGGTGCCACACTATTAGAAAAACAAGATTGCGGGGCAATAAAATAAAACAAATGCGAAAATAAAACACAGAAGATACACAATATAATAAAGACACAGATATACATGGTTCATCTAGTGTGGGCTACGTCCACCAGAGAAATTGGTAGGTCCTTCCTTTTTACTATCCAAAAAAATGAAGGGATACATCCTACAACACACTCGCTATAATTTCCTCTTCTTTCTCTCACATTCTCCTCTCTCAGAATACAATAATCACTCTCATGCACAGTTGTAATACAATTCCCTCATAAAAAAGGGTTTCCTTCTAGGGAAAAAAAACCCTGACATAACTTCTACCGTTAGAACTGCGACCTTATAATGAGCGTTCTAGATTGACTACGAAATTACAATATTTTACAAGGCAAAAATTTCCTTCAGGGGCTTGCTGACCCTCAGACCCCCCATCTGTGAGGATGATCCCCTTAGACCCTGCAGGGGGGAAAGCCCCCCCTGCAACCCCCTCGTATGGAGTGTAAACACGACTGAAAACAAAGACCTATGAATCAAGAAGATAATCAGGCTCCACAACCAACAATCTCCCACTTGGATACTGATCACAACAACTCCACTGCTGCTATACCTGCTGGACTATACTCCACCTTGGACCTGACAAATTTCTCATCTTCAACTTCATGCTTGAAGACCAACTGAAATTGAGCAGGAACTCATTTTCTCCATGGTTACTACCTTTGTTAACATGTCTAAAGGAATTTGGCTAGTATGTAGATTTTCCAACTTCAAATGTCCATCTTCCAAGATAGATCATATGAAATGGTACCTGAGATGTATATGCTTAGTATTTGAATGGAAGGCTGAGTTATTTGAAAGATGAATGTCACTCTCACTGTCACAATACAACCTGCTATTCTCTTTCTTCTTTCCCAATTCCTCCATAAACATCTGTAACCAAATCATTTCTTTACTAGCCGCTGTAGCAGCATCATACTCTACTTCTGTTGTTGAAAGTGAAACAACCTTTTATATTTTTGAAATTCAACTTACTACTGTTCCACCAACAATAAAAACATGCCCTGTGGTGCTCCTCCTGCTATCTTTATCACCTACCATATCTGAATCAACATATCCCTATAGAACAATGTCTAAACCTCCAAAACATAATGCACGAGTAACAATACCTCTCAATTACATGAGAATCTACTTTAATTCCTCCTAATGTTCTTTACCTGGATTGTTCATATACCTTCTCACAACTCTCACTGCATGTGCAATATTCGGTCTTGTGCAAACCATCACATAGACCAAGCTACCAATTGCGAATGAATAAGGGACCCTGGACATGTATTCTATATCCTCCTGTGTCTTGGGACACATTTCCTTGGTTAATTTGAAATGGATGGACAAAGGTGTACTAACTAGTTTTTCATTATGTATTCTAAACCTCTCCAACACCTTCTCTATGTACTCACCCTGAGACAATGTCAATTTTCGATTTTTCTTGTCTCTTGTTATTCTCATACCAAGGATTTTCTTTGCAACACTCAAATCCTTCATTGCAAATGAATTAGCTAATTTCTTCTTGAGCACATTTATATCCTGCATATTAGACCCTGCAACGATCATGTCATCTACATACAATAACAAGATAATATAGCTTCCATTTTGTAGCCTTTTAAAATAAACACAATGATCAGAATGACATATACTATAACCTTGTTAAGTAAAAAACCTGCCAAACTTCAAATACCACTACCTTGGATATTGTTTTAGGCCATAAAATCTCTTCTTCAAACTGCATACCAAATTATCCTTTCCTTTTACCTCATACCCCTGTGGCTGCTGCATATAAATCTCTTCCTCTGATCTAGGGGATCAAAATTTGCTCAAAAATCAAAGTGCTCAGAATTGCTTCAAAATGGACATGTGCGTAGGCCTCATCCTCAAAATCCCAACACAACTTGAACGGGTTCAAACAGACATCGTATGAGTGGGATATCACATTTTGTCCATTTTTCCAAATAGGCAAAATTTTGCTGACTGTACAGTCCGTACAATGCTGATATGGCATGTCCGTATTGATGATGTGGTAAGGAAACATGGATTGTTGATTGTGAAGATATATTGACATGGAATTTCTGTACTGGACACGTGATAGGTGGCCGTACCGACATGTGGCAGATGAGTTGGAAGTTGAGAACCTGTCTGTTGGTGACATGTGGCAGTATTGGTGGACCAATAGTATGGTGCCATGTGGCCCAGACCTGGGCAACAACGTGGCACCCTTTTCATGGTACAGAATGTTCATGTGTTCGCAAGGGTTGGAACACACGACCTTCGGAGGGAGACACATCAACGTCTTGGCAAGGCCGGGCTACCAGCTCACCCACGGGGTAGTACTTAACCATATATGGTGTAGAAACCTTATATGTTTGCACTATGGTGTATTTGGCATGGGGTCTAGGCTGGGGCTTAGCCCCGACCCCTGGTTATATACTCTCCACCATATGACCCTCAAGCATAGAGTTGCAATGGTTATGCGGGTAGGTGCTTAATTCTAGGTCGGCTAGGCCACATGGGCCATGCGACTAACATCTCCATTGAAAAAGGCACTAGGCCTCTAACTGTTCGACAATGCACCCTAATTATCAGAACAATGCAATGTGCTTGGTTTTTTTTCTAGTAACGTTGCGAGAGCCAAGTTAGTCACACACAGGTGCGAATTAGATAACCAGAGATAACAAACTTGAAGGGGAAATTTTCTAGGAGGATATCTTCTTCATTTTTTGGCCAAATCAGGTGCAGAAAGAGCCCAACTAGGGCTTTATGGATGTTCAAGAGCCATTGGAGACATCTATTTGGAATTTTGAGCATTGTAAAACATTGTTTTTAACACTTTGAGCAAATAATTAAAAATATCCATTGGAAGCTGGACCAGGAGATGTAGCCCAAGAGAGGGGTGAACTCCTTTATCATTTGTTGTGTTATGCGTTTATTTGATGGCTATTATTGCTGGTTATTATGTGCATCTTAAGTGTACAAACCTCTCTAGTTTATGTGTTTTCAAATTGATCCTTTTTCCCAATAACACATAATTAACACTTACAAATATTTTAAAAGAAACAAGTCTTCTCAATTTCAGATCAAGTTGGTATCAGAGCATGGGTTTTTGAAGGCTTGATTGTTTGCAAGTGTTTTGTTTTCTGATGCTTACAAGGTTGAAGCTCACAAGAGGAGAAGGTCAACTTATAGAGCCAATTTCTCAACTATTAAGAAGGAGAACTACCCAATCACCTCAAGCTTCAAGGAGATATTCATCAAGTATGGCTCATGAGGAGAGTCATGAAACTCTTCCTTTAGAGGATGAAATTTTCAGAAAATCTTTCTATGATATGACTGAGATGGTGAAAGTTTTAATTGAAGAAATAAATGAAAGATTTCAAGGTGAAATATCAAACCCTCCAAAGGGTAATGGAGATAGTGGTGATAAAACTCCAAAGGGAAATGGAGGGAATGGTGATTCTCCACCTCCTTCACCTCCATCTTCCACTTCTTCTACCATTTCACAACCACCTCCAAATTCTCCAAAAGAACATGGTAAAAATCCTCTACAAACTCCTTTGCTTAAGTTTGATATTAAGTTTGAATTGCCTATGTACAATGGAGAGGTAAATGCTGAGAAGTTGGATAACTGGATTCGTCAGATTGAAGTGTATTGTAGGATACATAGGATCAAAGATGATGAAACTAAGATTCAACTTGCTTCTTTAAGATTGGACAATGCAACACTCATTTGGTGGGAAGCCAAAAATCAAGAGGACATGAAGAAACATGGTAAAGTTTTATCCTCTTGGAATGATTTTATTGTTGCACTTAAAAAACAATTTTATCCATTAGCATACATGCAAAAAGCTATTATGGATTGGTAAAACTTTAGACAAGCTAAAGGGAAAAGTGTTCAAAGCTACACTCAAGAATTTAGAAGAAGGGATTTGATTTTGGGTATAGATTTGTCTTCTCAAGAAACTTTACTCAAATATATTGGACGATTGCATAGCTACCCGAGGCACACAATACCTATGTTTAACCCTACAAGTCTAGATGAAGTTTGTGTACAAGAAACTCATTTGGAAGCAAGAGGGAGGAATGAAACTCAAGAGGGCAGCAATAAACCTTTTTTTCATGGAGACAATGGAAAGAAGAAGTTCAAGGGAAATGGAAGAAATAATTCTTCAGTCAATAAAGAGGGAGATAAACTCACATGTAATCACTGTTCAAAAGATGGCCATGATGAAAACCATTGTTGGAAACTTCATCCTGAAAAGACACCCAAAAATTTCAGCAATAAGGGGAAACCAAAGACTACTGCAATCGTACAACATGATTTAGGTTCCAATTCGGGTGATGAGACAAAGATTACAGCCATGGGTTTTCAAGGTAAGGACTATATTGCAAGTACTAGTTCTTCAAGTAGTAATAGACTCAATGAAACTCAACAGGAAAAAGAAAGAATAGAGCTTTTTCACATAAGGGTGATTTCAAAGCATACTAATATAGATACTTTTTTTGATACTGGATCTCAAACAAACCTCATATTTGAAGACACTGTCAAGAAACTAAAATTGGAAACCACTCCGCATCCTAAACCATACCCTCTAGGATGGATATGTGACAATACCAAATTGCATGTGACAAGAAGGTGTAAACTTAGATTTTCCATCACTACAAATTTTATAGACGAGGTAGAGATTGATGTTATTCCTTTAGATATATGTGGTATTGTATTGGGAAGACCATACTTATATTATAGCAGAGCCATATTTCATCGTCATGAGAACAAATATCATTTGTTTAAAAATGGAGTTGAGTAAATTGTTAGAGAACATACAAAGAAGTTGAATTTGCCACTTGTAAATGCTGGACAAATGAAGAGATTAGTCAATGCTAGTAAGAATTTTGTCCTCTTGATGATCAAACCCAAAGACAATGTTGAAAAAGAAGCTTTCCACGATTGTGATTCAAATTTGAAATCTCATTTATATGAGGTTGTTAACCAATATGATGAGATGTTTCAGGAAGCAAAGGGATTGCCTCCAAAAAGGGCTATCCAACATGAGATACAATTGCAACAAGATTGTCCTCTTCCAAACATTGGTATGTACAGGATGTCAGTCATGGAGAATGCTGAAATTAAAAAACAAATCCAAGAGTTGCTTGACAAAGGGGTCATCATGCCAAGCACATATCCATGTGGATCACCAATTGTTTTAGTGCCAAAGAAAGATGATACATGGCGCACGTGTGTAGATTTCAGGGCATTGAACAAGATTACGGTAAATAATCATTATCATCTTCCTAGAATTGATGATTTGCTTGATAAATTGAAAGATGCTAAGAATTTTACTAAATTGGATTTGAGAAGTGGATATCATTAGATTAGGATTTCTGAAGGAGACACTCGGAAGACAACTTTCAAAGCAAAGCAAGGTTTGTTTGAGTGGATGGTAATGCCATTTGGACTTTGCAATGCTCCTACTACATTCATGAGAGTCATGAATAATGTTTTAAGACTTTTTCTTGATGATTGTGCGATTGTCTACTTGGATGACATTTTAATATTTAGCAAATCTCGTGAAGATCATGTTCTGCATGTAAAACAAGTTATGGATGTCTTAAAGAAAGACAATTTATTTTTGAAAATGTCTAAATGTGAGTTTAGAAAGACCTCACTTGTTTACTTGGAGCATATTGTTGGAGGAGGAGAAATGTAAATTGATCCTTCCAAGGTCAAATTTATTTTGGATTGGCCAAAGCCCAACAATGTGACAGAGGTAAGACGCTTTTTGGGAGCAGTCCAATATTGGAGAAAGTTTATTGCTAACTTCTCTTCAATTGCAACTCCATTACATGCAGTAACAAGTGTCAAACAAGTTTTCCAATGGGGAAGTAAGCAAAAAAAATCATTTGATGCATTGAAGGAGAAGATTAGTTTAGCTCCAGTTCTTGCACATCCAAATTTGAGACAACCATTTGAGATCCAAACAGATGCAAGAAATTATGCAATGGGAGCAATCTTGTTGCAACATGGTAAGCCCATTTGTTTTCATTTTGAAACTTTTAATGGTGCAGTGATTAACTATCCTACTTATGATAAGGAGTTGTATGCATTGGTGCAAAGTGTAAAAAAATGGAAACATTATTTGTTGGGAAAATAAACTATCATTCACACAGATCATCAACCATTGCAATACTTATAATCAGAAACAAAGCTGCAACAAGCAAGGCACTTCAGATGGATGGGTTTTCTACAATAGTTCCACTTGGTTATAAGGTATAAAAAATGTATTTATAACAAAGTTGCTGATATTCTTTCTAGGCCTATTGTTAGTGCTTCAGTTATTCTTGAGCATAATTCTATCATGCATGAGAGATATGTTGAACAATATGCTTTAGATGTTGATTTTAAAGAGGTTTATGCAACTTTGTGTCATTCTAACCAAGTTGAGGAATTGGATTACCATGTGCATGATAAGCTTTTGTATCATCTTGGCAAGCTATGTATTCCACAGGGTGAAAGAGTCAACATCATAAGGGAAGCTCATTCTTCTCTTATTGCTGGCCACTTTGGTGTAGGCAAGACATTGGCTAATTTGCAAAGGTATTGTTATTGGCCTAAAATGAATGAAAGTGTTTCAAGATACGTAAGAGGCTGTTCTATATGTGCTACAAGCAAGACTAACAATAGAAAGTTGGGTTTGTATACTCCACTTCCGGCTCCTTCTCATCCTTGGGAAAGAATTTCCATGGACTTTGCATGAGGTCTACCTATGTCTAAAAAAAATCATGATTATATTTATGTTGTGGTTGACCATTTCAACAAAATGTGTATTTTGATGCCTTGTAAGAAACAAGTTACAATTGAGCAAATGACACATATGTTATTTCAACATGTTTGGGTACATTTTGGGTTGCCTAAATCCATTATTTCTGGTCGAGATTCTCGATTTATTGGGAACTTTTGGTCAATTTTATGGGCACCAAGCTGAAAAAGAGCACAACTTTTCATCCACAAACCGATGGTAAAACATAAGTGGTTAATAGTACAATAGTTCATCTTCTTTGTGGTTATTGCAACAAGCATCCTAAGCTTTGGGATGAGCATCTACACTACATTTAGCATGCTTAGAACCAGGCTAAGCACTCTTCAACTCAAACATATCCATTTGAAGCATGTTTTGGTTATTTTCCCAAATCTCCTTTATATTTTGTCTTTGGGAAA
>JASDQU010310377.1:1627-14209 GCA_032191745.1 Picea mariana
ATTCTCTCATATCACTTGGCCCTTGAGTCAAGTCACCAAGGGAGGAGCTAAAGAAAAATTCTTTTGGTCTGAATCTCAACAGAAGGCATTCGGGGAGTTGAAGCATCGCCTTTGCTCTGCACCAGTGCTCACATTACCAGACTTGCAACAACCATTTGAGATCGAGACAGATTCTTGTGTTTCTTGTGTATGAACCGTATTTGAAGTTTCTTGTGTTTCCTAGCTTTTTTAACTTATTTTTAGCTTGGATTTTAAGAATATTTTGTTACTTCTGCTTTAATTGGAAGAAAAAAAAAAAAAAAAACTTAGTTTGTTAGATCTCTTTCTTTCTTGGCATTTGCTTTGCATTGTTATTTGAAAAAGAAAAAGAAATTATCATAGTGTTGTGTTTTATTCTCATCTTAAAAGCATTTCAAAAGAAAAATAAGAAAGATAATCCTTCTTTGCTAGTGTTCTTATAAGTTTCATTTTTCGCAGGAGTCTTAACAACATTAGTTGCACTACCATATCCTTTGAGTTAAAACAAGCCATTTAAAATGAACGCTAAATTTAAAATCAACTATACTTTATGTTTGTAGGGTCAATCAACTAGTTTAGGGTTAGAGCCTTGAATTAAGTTGGAGAGGAAAATCTTCAAGGCTTTTAATCAAACATTGGAGTCAGAGCTAGGGAGTGTTAAAGTCCAGTGATGTGAAAGTTATCCAAGACCCCCCTCTAACACAGGGGCTAAACACAAGGTCGTGTGATGAAAGGCAACAGAGATAACCCTCCAAAGACGGACTAAACGTAGTGGGGAACGCATATTGAGGATCTTTCGTGGGAATACTATCGCTCGCATTTGCCTACAGAGATTCATGGACCTCAAATCTGTTCGATATCCTCTATTGTCTTCCGAACCACTTGCTTTCAATACCCTCGGTAGGTTTCGGACTTGTTATCCTGCTCATTGCGGTCCGCCCGACTGTCGACAGTACCCGCCTGGTGGTTGTTCGCGAGCTGGCAACTTAGTTGCCTTTATTCTAGGGACTTACACAGGTGACTACGTGGGTATACCGCGGTACCTAGGGCAAATGTCGAGTCACACTTTGTAGAGTATACCCGGAGGGTGCTTCCTTGTTCGAGTTGCACTTGCACCGGCTAGTTGCTCTAGTGTTGGTTGGCGTAACTATCCTTCCAACTAGATAGTGATCTGCTTGATTTTCCTTTAGGAACTTTTAGTGTGTGATCTATGCTCCCTAGTTTTCCATAGTGACTTAGTCAGTCATTGATTTGGGTCTCTGACCTAGGGTGGTAGACTGCCCACTCCGTCGGTCGTGAGGATTTTTTGGTCTTCTGCTTAGAAACATGGAGTCGCCTCTTTAAATGTGTTGTTTTGATAACACTGGTTTGCCATAGTCAGTGTGTGAGACTTTTACAAACTTGAATGATCCCGCAAGGGGAGAAACTATGCACAAGATCTTCATGGCTAAATTTATTGTCGATACCAACCAAGGAACCCCTTTGCAAGGGGATTCTTGTGATTTTCCTTTCTTCGAAAACATTGGTGTCCCTTTGATGGCCACTTTGTACATTCTTGGGTTGAATGTAGGACTACCGGTTTGGTTTGGTACCATTCCAAATGTCCTAAATGATCTTGACGCTTCTCAGTTAAGTACCTTATGTCATGGGCACCATGTTGATGTTCCTTCATCAACAAAGTCTTCTCCTCCTCCTTCCCCCACCTCTGGTAAAAGTACAGTTACTAGTAACTAGAAGTGTAAACGAAGTAGAAAGAGGAATAATAGGAAGAAGAGGTCATCAACCTCTGCAAGTCATGTTGAAGACCAACACCTAGCCTCTGCAAGTCATGCTGGGGGCACAAACTTAGTCCCTGCAAGTCATATTGGAGTTCAATCACCAACCTCTACGAGTCATGTTGGAGATAGGTCATCAACCTCTGCAAGTCATGTTGAAGACCAATACCCAGCCTCTGCAAGTCATGTTGGGGGCAAGCACTCAGCCTGTGCAAGTCATGTTGGGGGCAAGCACTCAGCCTCTGCAAGTCATGTTGGGGGAAAAATTCCAGTCCCTACTAGTCATACTGGCAATAGGTCTGTAGCCTCTGCAAGTCATGTTATCGACCCATCACCAACCTATGCAAGTCATGTTGGAGATGCACAACCAACCACTACTAGTCATGTTGGGGACATTGGTTCTATTGAGAAACCTAGATAGATAGGATGTAAGACTAAGTTCCCTTGTAGGATTTGCAAGGGAGATCACCTTACTCATTTGTGCCCTGGCCTTCCAGAGGTACGAAGATTGTGGTCCCTATCTGCAATTTATTTTGATTCTGAGTATTCTAAGGTTTCCTCACAGCCTGTTCATCCAGTGGTTGAGAAAGTGGTCACGTCGATGCAGTCTTCGGTTGATCTCACTCTTCTCTTGGAGAGTTTTAAGTCTACCAACGTGGTCGCACTGATACAGTCTTTGGCTAATCCCACTCCTCTTTTGGGGGGTGATGTTCCTGTAGACCATGTTGTCTCGCAGCCTATTCAACTGGTGGTTGAGAAAGTGGTCACGTCGATGCAGTCTTTGGCTGATCCCACTCTTCTCTTGGAGAGTGTCGAGTCTACCAAAGTGGTCACCCGGATGCAATATTCGACTGATCCCACTCTTCTCTTGGGGAGTGATGTTTCTACTGAATATGTTTTTAGCATTTCCAGTTCAGTACTTTTAGAACAAGGGGGCATTCTGCTCACTTTGAGCACACCCCCTCCAAGCCCTAGGATGGTTTCCTTTGATTGGAATGACCTTGTTGAGCCTCGTCTTCCTTCTTTTGAACATTTTCAAATAAGGGTTGAAGTTAATTCAACAAACATTTATCGATGTATTGTGGATGAAGGATCCTCTGCAAGTATTTTATCCTCCTCGATTTGGAAATTCTTGGGATCTCTCGAGCTTATGTCTACTTCGCATGAGCTATTGGCTTTTTACAGACGTCCTAGTGAATATTTGGGGATTCTTCCTCAGTTGCATATCTCGTTAGGTGGGAAGATTGTCCTTGTTGATGTTATAGTGGTGTAAGGCCTGTTAGATTTCAATATGCTTCTCGAGTGTGATTATGTATATGCTATCAATGTTGTGGTGGCTACGCTCTTTTGGGTGATGCATTTCCCTCATAATGGAAGCATTGTCACTATTGACCAGCTGACATCTGATAATCACCATCCTAATTCGATGTTATTTCAGCCTACCCCTTTATATGTTCCTAGTGTTCGCGTAGACTCTACCCCACCACGGGTTAATTATGTGGCATTTTATCCTCGATGTTCAATTGCTCCTGATAAGGAACTTGTTCACTCATGTTTTCCTTCTCGAGACATGGTCTCGGAAATTGATCAGTTGGTTTATCCAATGGGGGAATGGGAGCCCTTGCTTCCCCCTCTTGGTACAAGTGATCTCATCAGGATTACTTGAGAAAAGTAGCCCCCCAGAGTCTTCTTTAAGCCCTTTTTAGACTCTCTAAACATGAAATGATTGTTGATCGATCTTGTTGTCCTTCATGCTCACCAAACTAAAACTTGAAGGCACGTATGGTCGGCGGTAGTTTACCCCTTTTTTCAGTTCGGATGGTCAATTGTATGAACAAATGTATACTCTAATAACTCTGGTTCGCTAGAAGAGTATTCTCAAATATAAGTTTAACCCTTTTTCAGGCCTGAGAGACTAAATTTACGAAAAAGGAACCCCCACGAAGTCCATAGTTAAGCTCTTTTCAGACTCCCTAAAATTGAAAAGATTGTCGAGTGACCTTGTTCTTTCACACTCGTTAAATTGGTCCAGAAGAACATCCCCTACAGAGTCCATAGTTAAGCTCTTTTTCAGACTTCTTAAAATTGAAACATCATCGAGTGACCTTGTTCTTTCACACCCGTTAAATTGGTACAGAGGAATATCTACTGGCATGAGTTTACCCCTTTTTTTGGCCTGTAGATTAAGGAGGAAAAAGGTACACCTTGAGAGATTCATCTCGTCGGGAGAGTTCTCCTCAGTAAATTTTATACTTTTTTGGGCTAAGGAGACTAAATCTAGAAAAAGGTTGAGTCCATAGTTAAGCTCTTTTCAGACTCCTTAAAATTGAAAAGATTGCTTAGTGATCTTGTCTGTGTCACACTCATTAAAATGGTTCTGAATAGACATCTTTTCGGTGCAAGTTTACCCCTTTTTCGAACCGACTAGACTATTTTCAAAAAAGGTACCCCAATGGAGTCTTCTTTTACGTTTTTTCAGGCTCTCTAAACATGAAAAAACTACCGAGCTTACCTTCTCTTGGCTCATGAAAAATACATTGAAGGGGGTTTCATCGTGTCCTGCTAATCGCATTTGCATCTTTCCATCTTTGGCCTAATGTTGGCTCCATGTTTCTCTCAATTGAACCTTTGAAGCATGCCTTATACGCAAGCCTTGTAGCACTTTGCCTCTGTGACCTGACACCTTGACCCATGGAGGAATTTTCCCCGAGTGTCCTTTTCCTACACATGTCTCCTTGCTATGAGCATTAGTGTGTTCCTTGTGCTTGGAAATAGTATGCTTGCGACACTCATTCCTCCTTTGTAACATATCATTCTTTTATTCTTTTTCAAGCTCTTTAAAAATATTGAAAAAGACAAAAAAAATAAAAAGAACTCCAAAAAGAGGACATGAAATATATTTTCTTTTTATGGAAGCACAATGAGTCGCCCTTGGACAAAGCACATCCTTCCATTTGTTCGTCAAGCTTTGGGATATAATATGACCTTAGGAAGCCATTCTCGCTACATAGAGTTGTGTCCTCCTCCATTTGGTTATTCTTCCAAACACATGGAGAGTTTGTGTTGCCTCCTGCATCGTAGACTTATGTCAATGTCATGTTGCCCGAGTCTGATCATCTGTCGTGTTATTGTCCAAGGGAAGTTTCACCCAACCTAAGTTGGCCTTTATGCAGTTTGTCTCCTCACCTCATGCCCGGCCATCCCAAAATTCCAATCAAGTCCTTGTTCGAAATCAATGAAGTTATCTTCCTGATCATTGAGATCCTCTTGTCTTTTCCCGACAAGCCATCGAAGACCTCTAGGTAGTGAATTGGTACACTCACATTACACTCCTACCCAAGTTTTGAAGATCTTGAATTTGTTGCTCGAGCTCTGAAGGCCTCATCTCCAGCCATCAGGCGTCATTGGCTTCTTGAATATGGATATTATACTTGTATATCTTTGATTTTGAGATGTAGATTTGTTGTGTATTGCTCAAGGCTACACTTTATATACTTATATGACATGGATCTGCAGTGTATTTGATTGGAAGCCATGATTTATTTCATCTCGAGCATAGGTATTCCCGCCTCAGAGAGACAATTGTTATTTGCAGATGGCACCTCCCAAACTCTGGTCCCGGGCTCACTCGCTTCGTACATTGGTGAATATTTTGTAATGTATTTGGCCATCAGATGCTCTTTCGACCTCACACATTAGGGGGCATCTTTTATAACCCTAAATTTCTCTACACATGCATACTTGGCATCAGGCCCTCTTACTTGTTATTTTTTCCAAGCCATCACTGAGTTTCTCTTCTTAAAAACACTATTTTTGAAGATGTACATGCCCTATACCTTTACTTCCTGCCTATGTACGCCTGATGCACCACTACAGCGCGCCTATACTCGCAAAAGTTGCAAAAATTAAAAATAGGCAGGAATTCGTTGACATTACGAGCTATTGGGTAGTTTCCCAACTGATCCACCGCCTATAGCCCGTCACCCAACTGAATAACCATCATTTTGTCATATAAAAGGAGGTGCTGGTTTCTCATTCCTAATCTAAGCATAAGAATAGTGAAACTCTGCCCGTTTCACATCCCCTCCTTGCCCTAAGAAATTGCAGCCACCTTGTGAGATTTGCCTGAGAATTTCCCATTTTTCCCTTTTTCCTCCATCATAAACCCATTCCATTTCCTTAGAGAGAGGTTGAGAGGAGAAAGATACATGGAGGTGCACTTGGATCTTGGTGAAGAGGAGCCTGGACCAGGTTCATGGAGCAGTAGCCGACCTTGTTGTAAGTGAACATTGTGATATCAATAAAAGAAATACTTTTCTTGTCTCTAAATATGATGTGTCAAATGTTTGTATTTGATTTATGTTTTATTCTAACATCTAACCCATGATTTATATATGAGATGCATGTTTGTAGTTTCCTGTTTATCTATTTGTGAATGCAGGTCAGCCTTGGGAGGAGGCTTGCAATCAACGAAGCTATCAAGCGCAACATGATCGACACCGGACGTGAAGTAAAAGGTACAGTTACTTGATCCTTCTCACTTTGTCTTTCATGCATAATTTTGGGGTATGTTTGGGGTAGTTAGAAAAGTAGGAGACTTTTAGATGGTTGTGATCTGCCTACATTGTAAACCTTGGGGTAGCCATAGGGGGGTTTTCCCCACTAGCACACAGTTTTTGTTTTAGTAGAGGGAAGGTCACATATCAATTCAGCAAAAACCAAAGACTTCTTTGACTTGGCACACTCAAATTCCAAATCAAACTCTTGGAGAACAACTATCCATTTAGAGTATTTCCACCCAGCAATTGTCGAGTAAGGATGTGTTGCATGGGGTTGCAATCGGAAATGACTGTGGTTTTGCGTAATAAGATGTAGTGACAAAATTGTTGAACAACTTGAACAGCTGCCAAGGCCAACTTATCCACGTGTAAATATTTGGTTTCGGTGGTCGTGAGACTTCGACTCAAATAGTATATAACATGTTCATCATTCGAATCATCCTCTTGGACTAGAACCATAGCAATGGTAGAGTCTGAAGAAACTAAGTATAGGAAATAATCTCGACTATAATCGGGCAGAAACAAAAGTGGTATGCGGGTCAAGGCAAGTTTCAAAGCTTCAAAGGCTTTGTTGGCAGTGTTTTCCCATATAAAATCATAACCCTTTTTAAGAAGTCGAGTAAACCCTTTCGTTAATTCAACATAGTTGGGAATGAATCGACGTAAAAATTTTGCCTTCCCTTACAAACTTTGGAGTTGGCATAGTGTGGAAGAAGGAGGTAAATTTGGGATAGTCTCAACCTTCAGAGGGTCCACTCTAATCCCATGTATAGACACGATAAAACCAAGAAGTCGTCTGGACTCCACACAAAAAACACATTTGTGTGGATTCAATCGTATGCGATAATAACGACAACGTAAGAAAATGGACCGTAGATGTGCCGAGTGATCTTGACGACGCATAGAATGCACTGGTAGATCGTCCAGATAAGGTTGTACAATGTGTTTAATGTCATGAAAATCATAAGACATAGCGCGTTTAAAAGTCGCACCAGCATATTTTAGACTAAAAGGTAGTTTCTGGTATGTGAAGGTTCCCCAAGGGAAAATAAAAACAGTCTTATGTTGATCCGCAGGTAAAATATTGATTTGATTATAGCCGGAGAAACCGTCCATCAAGGAGAAGATCTCACTCCCGACACAGGTGTCAACAATCTGGTCAACGAAATGGGTCAGATAATTGTCTTTGGGACAAGATTTGTTAATATCCCTATAATCTACACAAACACAGATCGTTCCTTGTTTCTTGTTAACTGGAACAACATTGGACACCAAATCAGTCAAAGCCACAGGATAGACAAAACCGGCTTTAAGAAGTTTTTCAACTTCGAGCTTAATAACAACATCTTTGCGTGGATGTACTGGGCGAAGTCTCTGCCAAATGGTTTTAGTGTCCAAGTAAGTCTTAATCTCATGTACAACAATATCTAGATCAATGTCAGGCATTTCTTCGTAACTCCAGGAAAAAACATCACGAAATTCTTGGAAAAGGGATTTGTAAGTACGAACCTCATCAACAGAACATGAGGCATCGATGTGAACATTTTCCACAACTCTGGGTTTAATCGAGATATCAAGAGGGACAGTAGGTGAAATATTACTCAAGTTCCCTTCATACAAAACATTTTGTGTTGGTTCAGGAACCGAGGAAAAAATAACAACGGTAGAGGGAGTTGAAATCCTTTGATAACTCTCTATGGTCTCGACTACCAGGAAGAGAATAAAATGATGATGCCCATCCTCCCATGGGGTATCTTCCATAGACATGATTGTCATGATCATCTCATCAGTGGGAAATATCACGTGAAACGGATCAGGAGACGTATCACAGAGAGAACGAGGAGAAGGAGTTTCCGACTGAATAACTTGATAAGACAATTCTACCAGACTCAAAGGCATCTAGTCATTGTAATGAAGACAATCATCAGAGCTAGGTACTATCCATGGATCATGAGACTCATGGGTTTCACCAACAGAGGTTGATATCATGTTAATCGAGGCGTCAAAAGGAAGAGGAATATCGGGTGGTGGAATAGGAAATGTACCCATTAATGATGAATCTTTTAAAAGACCCACACTGACATTCTCATAACCGAGAGGTGTTTTCACAATGAAAGGTACGTTGCTTGTATGAGAATCAGAATTAAAGAAGGCGAGTTGATCGATAGTAATGACTTTTCCTTGGTGCGGGAAACGTAACACACAGAAAAGAGTAGAAACAATTGCTCGCATGGAATCAATCCAACTACGGCCAAGTAGAAGGTTGTAATCAAGAGGTTCATCAAATACCTCAACCTCGACATTAACTGCTTTACCTTCTAATATAATAGAAAACGAAGGGAGAACACCATAAGGTTTAAACCCTATACCATTAAAATCCTTGAGAGTATTGTGTGACACGGTAAGGACATGAGAGTGTTGAGGGGTCCTAAATCCCTTTAACTCAACAGTAGGAACCAAACCCGCCACTGAGGCCCAATTAGACTCTGCAGCGTTTAATGGTGAAATGGTTCTCTAGATCTTGCGATCCAGATAATTAATCGATGGGCTTTACGTAGTGATTGACAAGATGTCTTCTTGTGAAAGCTCCTCCTTCAGTTTGAATGTTCTCTTTTTGTATTTTCTCTTATAGGTGGGACCGATACAAGATAAATGTTGGTATAAACGAACTGGGTAACAAAGGGGGAAAGGAATTAACTACTGAAGAAGGTTGAGCTCGGGATAGCTCTCATACTCAAGCATGTAGACAATGATTCGTACACGTACAACAATCCTAGTACTAATACATTAACCTATTGGTGTTCCAATTATTGACCGAGATACGATTATTAGAAGAAAACACACATGCAATTAATGGTGGCAAGAAAAATAGTTTCCTCAACTCTAATCATCAACCACATATTAACACAACGATTTACTCTTCATCATTAAAGACAAGAACTATAAAAATATTGAATTAGATAACTTATCAACAGATTCAGAGGCTCTTACTCATTACAACATCTATTCATGAGATAAAGTCAGAAATAATTCTTCTTTAGATCCAATCACACACTCTTTTGATGAAAAACAAAATAAAACGTTGTCTTTGGTTCTAAACAGGACTTCTCAATTAAGGTAGCTCTGAAATAGTTCTTTACAATCCAAAAATGAGGGTCTTTGCAAAAACCATCGACCCTTGCTAATAGGTCGATCCACCTATTTATAACATATCATTAAATAAAAATAACTACCAAAAGTGCAAGCTAAGTAAAACAAAATTTCCATATGGCGCTTAAATTGCTCAGTCTTCTAAGAGTCATCAAATGGTTTCACTTGAGTGGATGACTCTTCTCGTACTCCGACCATTGGATGAAGAGATCCTCGCATGTGTTGGCATACGGGAATATGTGTTAGTCCATTGGGGCCGAAAAGATCTCCTTTATTTCTATTGCCCATGCATGATACTTCACTATTCTAGCACTTAACTGCTGCAACACGGTCCGAGCCTTGATCGGGTGTTCCATGAACTGTTGCACTTGAACTGGCGCCATGTTCGCCACCTTTTCTATCTCTGCAACCCATGATGAGTCTTGTTAGGCTTGTAATTTGACTATATCATGCAAGTCGACAAAGTCATCAGGTGTGCCAAATTCTGGGAGGTCGATGTCTCTCATCACCCGATTGATCTTGGTCCAGCTCTTTTCACACTCGGCCCATTTCTATTGGATTTCCTGATGAGGTTCTTGGGCCATTTTCACCCAGTATTCGACCGACTTCTTTATGCGATCGATGTTGCTATCCCTCAGTACCCAAAGGTCATGCTCTTCGGCGTCTCGGCCTTGCTGAACGACACTAATGTAGTCGATCCTTTCCATTGCTTGGTGTGCTTTCTCATACCATATTTCCATATATTTTCACGTCACCAACACCATGAGGGTGTCTTCTTGGAAATCGGCTATTCCTACAGTGAAAAAGTGCCACTCATTTGTGAATTTACTGTAGGCATCTGGGAATTTGCCTCTCAAGAACACAATGTCCTGTGTGGAGTCCTGATAATATTTCGCCAAATGGCGTAGATGTTCCAACTCCTTCAATGCAACAACCAAATCCTCTTCATCCCTTTTCTCTCTATCCAGGGTGGCATTTGTGATTTCCATCCCTTCTCTGATAAGCTCGGATATCTTGGCATGCTCCGTGCTAATCATTTTTTCCTCTATGGTGATGAGGATGGAGCGGTCCAGAGTAAGCCTCCTCTTCTTGGTGGTTCTCTTCACGATGGATTTCCTCTTTCAGTCATAGGAGATGGCTTGTATATCGACAAGCTCATCCATGGGTTCAGGGATTTGCTAATCTCCCCAGGTAAGCATGTTTCCCAGGATCCCGACAATATATACTTGTTCAAGACTGGGTTCTTGATATTCTTCTGTGTGTTTTGAAGGTTCAACCTCTGGTTGTCGCTCATTGGGAGGTAAAGTACCGGTTGAAATTGAAGCATTAGGGGAAGGCTCGGTATTTACTTGATAATTGGTTGTTGAGAATCTAATTTCCTGCTGTGGAACTTCTTCTTCTTGTTCACCCGACCCTAGCTCATCCTTTGGGTTATCCACTTGGGTCCCCGGTACATCGAGTAACTCAGTGTCTAAGACACTTTTGACCTCCTGATCATTTTGTGGAAGGCCTTGAATTTGAGCAACGAGAGCTGGGGAAGATACCTTCTCGAGTTCCTTTTCCTCCATGATCTACACCAGAGTCACCAAGGACACCTCCGAACTCTCCTCATCATCATAGATTGTTATCAAGTCGTGGAGAGGGTTTGGTGCACTTGCTCTCCCTGGTGTCCTTGCTATATATGGATGAGCTGAAACATCCCCTAGTGATCTAGCCCATGGCGTTGTAACTTCGGGGTTATCTAACCCAACGATTTCTTCAATTTGTATTAGCTCAGGGCCACTTGGACCTTCCTGGATTTCAACTGGGTTGTCAGCAGGGACCCTTTCCATTTTCACAAGGTTTAGGTCATTCTGCAGCTGATCAATTACTCATTGCACCTGTTCCATTAGGATCAAACCCCTTTCCTGTGCCTCTAGTGTCATATTTAGTCCCCTGTTCTGCACCTCCATTGCCTCTACTGCTCTGATTTCTTCCCTGGCTCTAAGGGCCTCTTGAGAAGACTTCTCTATAGTTGTCACCTATTCATNTGAGCATACGACCAACAGGATGACACATGTGAAGCATGTTGCATGAACAAGCCCCTAGGATTGTGCTTGTGGAATCGGCTTGTCGGGAATTTGAATTCGAGTTGGCTCAGCCCTTCTTGTTTGGCTTGAGCGGTATCCTTTACCAAGTAGAACCCTACATGGAAACCGTAGGGTATGAAGGCTCATTTCTTGTCCTTGACCAGGGTGGCATTGTACAAACTCAGATACATACCTCTGAAGCTTGTTAAAACCTAGTTATTTTGAAAATCACGGGATCGATACATCCTTCGAGTTGCTCGTCTTGCTCCTTCGGATGCTCCAGAATTCTCTTACGTGCAGAATGATTTAGTTTACAATGGCTCAAGAGGTTTTAAACAGGAAAAATCTTGCCGTGTCGCATCAACCATTCAATATCGGTTATGAGTGAATTTTTAATAAATCTGTCGCTAAATCTTTAGAACTTAAATTCATCATGGGTTGACGGCGGAGGCGCGGGTGGTGATATGGTCTATCGGTGATTTTAAACAGTTGTTTTAATTGGTGCACGAGGAAACAACTAATGCGGGATAGGGTATTAATTAGCTCCTTAAATGACCAAAATTCGATTGTATCTAATGTTAAAGCATCCTATCGTGTCGCTCTCTCAGTGGGTGGATCGGGGATCAGTGGTGTGCTATGAACGTTTTTGTTGATAACCTCCTACACGAAGTTCCGACGTTGATCTATCTTACCGTACATTGTTGACGCGACAACACTTACTCAGAGGTGTGACTCGGACCCCGGGAACCAAGGTTATCTCGGGATGGCACTAGACCGTACGACCCTCTTACCTAGAAAAGAAACGTGGTGTTGAAGACCGGTGACTTAATTTGCTTGTATTAATTGGATTTGGGATTTTCCTTAAGTTATTCTTTCTAAAGCAAACCTTAGCTTGTTGATGCTGAAAAGGGCACAGGATCGGCGGTCGTCGATAAACCTATCAAAGCGCTCTCTCTCTTTTCCTTTTTTTGGATCGACTCCCTTGAAAAAGTCCCGATGCTGAAAAAGCAT
>JASDQU010310377.1:14855-30681 GCA_032191745.1 Picea mariana
TGATAGGTACACACAACTAATTACAATGAATCACCCAATATTATATTATTCCCAAATATCATTAGCTTTCAATTTAAAGACATGAATAATTTACTCTTATGCAAACAAGTTTTTTACTTCCAACAAAAACATGTTACCTTGTTTTCTTTTGATGCATGCATGTGGAGTCTTTGGACAATATTCCATAATGCATGGACTGTTGTGTTATCCATTTATAGGTTGTTCTTTCATGTTGGTATCACCATGTCAAATTTATTTGCATAATGAGATAGTTAATTCAAATGAAATTAGACCACTAGCCAATAATACATAAGAATACCATGTACCATGTGCTATGATCTGAACTTAAACTTCTTTGTTACTGATCTGATATGTGTCATGCTTTTCAATCTGCTCATTGATAAGGAGATTAGATTGATTTGTTGAGGAAATAGATGGATCACAAAATGTGGAAGTAGATCATTGATTAGCTTGTAATGGAGATTATTGGTTGTTGGTGTATATGTTTAAACAACTGCCACATAGAGATAATTGGCACTATGGACAATACCTTAGTGATATCATCCATGTTAACTAGATTCATTGAGAATTCAAGCACCTATCAAGACTCGAACCATTTCTTCTCCAAAACAACAATGTCGCCAGCGAATTCCCTACAGGGATACAAAAATTTGATCATTGCTACGAAATATGATTGCTAGAACCAATGGGCCACGATCTTCCTTTGACTATATAATCAATCATTCACTTCCTTGAGCACTAGTGGTTGACACAAAGCCATTTCTATCCCAATATAAAGGTGTGTAAGATGATCCTTTCATATTGGAGGTTTCAAGGCCTGAAAGGCTCAGATCTACTATGTATTAGCATTATTTCGGGGAATCATAGTAGTACACATGTATGATTATAAGCTCAATATATATTTCACTAGTGTAGCTTGCTTTGACTCTTTCCACCTATTGTTTCATAGGAATGAAAGCTCGTATTCTTGATCGAATGATATAACCACACTATAACAATCAGGATTTCGAGCACCGTCAACACCTAGTTTTAAAATATGGCCATTTGCTTGTAGCATGCTTTGATGTTGTCTTCTTTCAAATGCCCCATCAAACAGGTGAGTGAACTAAAACACTTCAGTAATTGTTGTTAGCACTAAACATGACTAGATCTCACACTCTGCTAACTAAACATCACCACAAGCCAACTAACACCTTTTGGGATTTTTTCAGATGCCTCATATATTTTTCTAAATTGATATGAATCCATCATGATGCTTCTTGTACAACAACTTCTTATGAGAGTAGGGGTATCATTGATGGACAAATTAATCCAATTAAATGGAATTTTTTCATGTCTTCACTACACAAATCTGGTCTTTGCAATATACGTAGATGTGAGACGACCTTTTCTTGTTATCTCCACAGTGGCTACAGGATTTGTATTTAACAAACCTTAATACAATGAAATTATTTGGGTAATAGAGTGTAATGAATGGAATATCTAACAATGGATCTATCCCCTCAATGGTTAGGTTGCTAGATTAGTGATCACAAACCCCATATGATCCATGCATTTGATGCATAGCCAAATCACAAAATAACAAATTTGGCATGAAAAATTCTTAGAATCGATTTATTGGATTCACTATTTTTTTATTTCTTCTTCATGTGAAGGAGATTTAGAACTTTCACAAAAATATAAAACTTTATTCTTCAATTCTCTCCTTTACTAGGAGATCTTGAAAAAATAATTTCCAAAATACATAAGAAAACAATGGCCAATCAAATCAATAAGAAATCAAAATAACTATGACCTTGTTTGCAACATGGCTTCTTTGCTTAATTGTGGACTCCTTTTGCTTGAGGCAAATTTTATCATGATGAGCCATTGAGAGATCTCCACTCACACCTCAACTTCCATGGATTACTACCACGAAGGAACTACCATGCCCCTTAAGAATTAAGAAGCTTTGATACCATGTTAGCAAATAGAGCACAAGCAAGACAAGGCAAGAATTGGTGGAAACTGATTTATGTAATTATGTTGTACATTGTATTGATCTCGTGATATGAATTTACAATACATGGATTGGACCACTTCTAGATCTAGATCTCATTGACAAATCATCAATGGATCATGAGAAAAAATCATCGATATATAAGGATTACAACTCATAAGTAGGTGGTCTTAGACTTCATGATTGTCCAGGAACACATAATCTAACATTAATATTAGATAACAATGATGATAGTCAAGCTTCAAGATTCGAATTCCTATCAGTCATAAAATCAATCAACATTTGGGAATTCTAGCATAGCAATTGGTCTCATCAAATCAATCAATCAACTATTGGGATGCTAATCAAAAAAATGGGAATGTTTAGACATGGTAGTTGTTCACTTCAAGATGAACTATTCAACATCTAGATATTGTCGGTTTTTCAAGCATATCTTCATCGAAGCTCAATTCAGAAGTTTTAGATTGAAGATTATACCAATTAATGTTTCTTCATTGGTACTATTATTCAGACTTGTGATTGAGGGGGGGGGATGTTAGACTATGAGTCCCTAGACAATCACAAAGTCCAAGACCACCTACTTATGGGTTGTAATATTCATATATTGATGAGGTGTTGTCATGATCCATTGAAGAGTTGTCAATGAGATTTAGATCTAGAAGTGGTCCAATCCATGTATTGTAAATTCATATCATGAAATCAATACAATGTGCAATAGAATGACATAAATCCTTTTTTGCCAGTTCTCATCTTGTCTTGCTTGCACTCTATTTGCTAACATGTGATTATCTATTATGTACATATTCAAAATAGATTGAGTTATCTTCCTCAGATGTTTGCAGGGATATAGTTTTACAAATTGAACTAATAAAAATAAATAAAATAAAATATTTCATATACCAAAAAATGAATTAAATTAACCTAGTTGTTATCAAATTAATCGGTAAGTGCGGACACAAACTGATCTCCCTAACTTGCACAGGAATCTAGAACAAAACAAGATAGAATACAAACTTCACCTTAGACTTCATTGTCATATAAACTAGTTTAGAGAGGTACAAGTGGCGTACCTTTTAAATGATGTTTGATCCTCGCTAGTGTCGTCCTTGTAGCTCCTTCTTTGAGTTTGTGGGATAGATCCTTCTTGCTTGGTGCACTATCCCTAGGGAGAGGTGCACTATCTTGTTTGGCTATTTATCCTAGGGTTTTCTTCTGGAATGATTCTCTGTCAAGTTTAAGGTGCTCAGGGGTGACTTCAGCCTATGGTTGGGTGACAATATTGCTATATTTTCTATGGTTAAACGAGCACATCCATTACTTTCTAACAAGTTATGGGCCCATACTATCTTCGGACAGTCTAACCACTGGAAGATAGATTGGGAGGATTTGGTTAGATGCAATTGCAGTTGCAGTTGCAGCAACGAAACCCTAACCCTCTCATTAAGGTACCTTAAGTGAAGGGATTGACCTAATTTCTGGATAAACTAGTGCGCCCTAGCCTAACGCATCTCCTAATACTCTCAGCAAGCTAAGACGTCAAGTTTTAGTTTTTGGTCAAAATCAAGGGTTGACCAAGTCAAAGCAGTTATGACTTACTATATGAAGTCAGAAAACAAGTTAGAAGGGGCTTCTAACTTCAGAGCATGGAAGACAAGGATTGACCTCATCCTTGCCAAGAATAAAGTGTTGGATATCGTGAAAGGAAAGATTGTGGAACCAGATTTTGAATAAGGAAAAAAGAAGGAACCTCAGAACGTTGTAGTCATGGAGAAATTCAAGGACAGTGACATAAATTCCATGAGTATCATAGTGGATTCTATAAAATACCACTTGATACCCTACATCTCCCATATTAACTCATCTAAGAAGATGTATGATGCCTTAACGAACCTCTTCTCAGTCAGAAACATTGGACAAGTAATGAGTCTCAAGAATGAGCTTCGTGACATGAAAATGAATGATGATGACAACACAACACCATACTTTGTGAGAATATCTCAGTTAAGAGATCAAATACAAGCTATTAAAGAGATCATTTCAGATAAGGAAATGGTAAATATAGTACTCAATGGTCTTCCCAAGACATGGGATGCATTTTTCGCAAGCATGAACACAAGGAAGGAGTATCCTACATTTGAAGAACTTTGGACTTGATGTGCACAAGAAGAAACAAGGATTAGTGCAAAAGAGAAACCCCAAAATAAATACGATGATCAAGTCTTCACAGCAAGGCTCAAGAATTTCAGGAACAAAAGGAAGTTTGGCTCAAGGAAGAAGCCAAATCAAGAGAAAGATATGTCAAAAATACAATGCTTCAACTATTGAGAATATGGTCACTACAAGAATCATTGTCCCGAGCTAAAGAAAAGGAAGGAAACACATGAAGCTTCAGTTTCCGAAGAAAGGGAACCTTCAAAGAAGACCAAGCAGGATAAAACAAACTTCTTCTTCTAAGACAAGGTAACAATATTCTTCATAGTTCTTGTACATACCATGTTTACATAGTTTTTGTACATATATTGCATATCTATTTCTTCGAAGATAATATGTTCAAAGAGAAACAAAAACTATGGAAGAATAAATATAAAGGATTGATATCACGATGACTCTAAGACAAGCAATACACATGAAAAGATGAAGTACATCAACAACCTCAGGTAACAATTCATGTGGATGTTATTACATAGGTAATAGCTGCAAGATAAGACGGAATCAGAATCAAAACTTAAAGAAACCTAGAAGAAGTAAAGACAGAAAGAAGTCAGCAATCAAGAAGAAATTGGAAAAATACTTGTGACACTTTGCAGAAGGCAATAAGGATGCAGACGAAAGTGTGGACTCTCCTAGATGGAGGGAGCCAATTATATAATTCCAAAAGAAGAAGCATGCATGAAGCAAGGATTAGGAGGGAGCTAATCCTAGATAATATGATCCATTGAATATTATGAAGTATCTATACATGTTCCCATCAATGGTAGCAACCGTGAAAAGCGGCACGTGTTCAGTTTGACCTTTGAAGAAATCTTCTTCGAAAAGAAGCCCTAAAGTATCCCTGGTTGTCCATCCACATCCTGAAAGGAAGAAGTTGGAATCTTCATGGCATGGAATATATAGAAAACTCCATGGACCCAAGATCTAAAGAGAAACATGAAGAAGAACATGAAGATTCCAAGAGAGAAAAAAAAACTAGAACAACCAGTCATTATATCGAGAATCACAAAGACTACTAGCTTGATCTGAACCCTCTAGAAGCAATCAAGCAGAATAAATGAAAGTTGTGATGAAGAACAATGTATGGAAAACTTATGAATGAAAGCATTGTGATATCCAAAACTAAAGGTTCTCCCAGATGGAGGGAGAGGACTATGATAATATCTTGTTCCAAACATACCTCTACTTGAGACATTAAATCTCGTACAATATCCATGGATTGGGGTTTATATCAGACAAATGTAAGGATTGTTCTCCTCAACAAAGTAATCAAACAAATAAGCATTTAGCAACCTCAAAGTTTTGAGATATACCAGAAAGAGACACTTGCATGCAGATGGAAGAAGATCTTGTATAGATTCAAACAACTTGGTGCAGAGCCTCCAATGCACAACAGAAGTGTGGTGAAAAACCTTCTATAACAGAGATATTGTATTAAAATGGTTACTTATAATTTCAGGATAATGGATTGCTAATCCATAACAAACTCTCACGATGAAGAAGAAGTGCCACTTGGATATGTTCCAGTTTGAGATCTACCACGATGTTATGAGCTAGCAGGAAACAAAAGAGTTGAATCCAACTATGATATACTATAATGATCAGAGCTATATGAAGCCTCCAGAGAAAACCAGTGTTCCACAAAGGCCGGAGTACATTGAGATCAAGCATTACATTCTCCGTGATGAATTCCAGAAAAGAAAAGTGGTTCTCCAATATATATCTCCACAGATGAGTAGATAAGAAAATATATCAGTAAAGTCTCTGTCCAAGATGAAAGCATTTGCGTACTCAAGAAACAAGCTAGAGCTCGTGGAGACGACTTCCTTATTGAAAAAGGAAGAGATGACTCCTGGGTTGGGAGGGAGCATTGATGTGTTATTGATTTATGGACAGTCATTTTTCAAGTTCGAAAAATGGTCCAGGATGAGCAATTCCTTTCCAGTTCGGAAAGTGGTTTGAGATTTCTGACGGACAGGCATTTTTCTGGTTCGAAAAATGGTCGAGATTGAACGGTCATATTCGTAATGAAAATGGTTCGATGGATTGTTGATGTACCATAGACAATGATTCCCCTTGTGGCCAGTGTGGGGGAATGGTCTACGACAGTATTTCTTCTTTATGGTCACTCTCAGTAGTGGTCAAGAAGACTGGTCCGCCTTGTCGGACAGTCATTCTTTCGAAGCTCATAGTTGTGAGCAGTTTCGAAGAATGGTTTGTTTTGAAGGTTGGTGCAGGACAATCATTTCCTTCGAAAATGGTACAGACAGTCATTCCCTAGGGCAGATTCATTCTCTCCAGGTTGCACTTTGTTTAGTGCCGGAGGAATGTCCCATATAGGTGAATGGTAGGTTCATCAATCAAGGACAAGCATTCCCTATGGCAGACTCATTCTCTCCAGGTTGCACTTTGTTTAGTGCCGAAGGAATGGCCCAAATAGGTGAATGGTCCAGGCTCAGAAATCAAGACAATTATTCTTCTATGCTTGAGAAGAATATTCCAGTAGCTCATGACTGATGTCTTACCTTCTAAGGGAATATGCTCTTCCATATCTCACAAATGTGAATGGAAGAATGGCCCAAATGATTCAGTTTATATCATAACATTGTTTTTATGTGCAGGTTGATATCAGATGATATGATTTCCATGGAGACTATATGTCTATGAACAATAAATGTATGCTATTGTGGTGGATGTGTTCCACTGATTATGACCATATGTCATTGATCAAGTAGTTGTGTTCTACTTGGTGTGGAAGTATACCACTGGACTGTAGTTGTGTACTACTATAGATAGACACAGTTGTGTTCTTTTGAATGACATTGTTCTAATTGTCTTGTACACTATCAATAGTGTTGAAAATGATTATCAGCTAGATGGATGGTCAGTGTGCTGGTGGACTGACATTCTCTAGGAGGAAAGTGGTCCAAGACAGTTATTATTCTAGGACGTATGTCTGAATTAGAAGAATAGTCCTTGTATCTCGTGGTGTGACTTCTAGCATCTGTTGGAACAATTATTCTTCTAGGACATATGTCCGAATTAAAAGAATGGTTTGTGTATCACTCTGTGGAGTGAGTGACTTATCCAACATCATGCTTGATTACTTATATGGAGTATGGTTTCATGAGATAATGCAGTTTATGTTGTCAGATAACACTGATAGTGATGATGGTGCTTGTGATCTAATCATGAGATAGTTTATACGACTATGTTGATGCAACCAGGTGAATGGTATGTTTTTTCTCAAGACCATTACCTTCAATACCTCCCTAGATAGGAGGGAGTGTTGATATTATGGTAGCTACGGGAGGTATTTACCTCCACGTGTAAACTTGACGAGAATATAATATTCTGGGAAGCAAGAAGAAACCTTAAATAACCCTAGAAGACTAGTCGTCTCAAGAGAATGATTTATATTAAGCTATTGGTCTCCAAGAGAAGAAGTTAGCTTAGCTAAGTGACTTGGAGGACTATAAATAAAGGGCTCTTGAGCTCATTTGTACACACACCTCACAACTGCAATGGTGTGCAAGTTTGGAGAAGAACTATAGTTGTAGCTGCTGCAACTAGAAGATTTCAGTTTTGGTTGGGATTCTCTCTTGGTTATGGTTTGTAATTTCTCCTTGGTCTCTTCTGCTTATTCTTTCTTCATGCGCTATCCCTGGAGAGAGGTGTGCTATCTTGTTTGGCTATTTAGCCTAAGGTTTTCTTCCAGAATGATTCTCTGTCAAGTTTAAGGTGCTTGGGGGTGGCTTTGGCCTATGGTTGGGCGACATATTGTTATATTGTCTATGGTTAAACGAACACATCCATTACTTTCTAAAAAATAAAACCCAATGCCTTGATGTTTCAAGGTACCTTTCAATGGCTCTTTGTTCCAACACACACACCTTTCCTCCAATGCCTTCGATGAAGAAGATCCACAATCTGACTTAGAGAACTAAAGCAAAGCTCTCAAGCATACTCTGTAGTAGAACTCTTCATACATATGCAAGCCCATGCAAACCTTAGAATTTTCCATAAGAGATCCCTCTTTATATAAAGTGAAAGAGAGATGGATGAGGGGATTAGGATGATCCCACTAAATCAGAGAAGCGAGTAAGACCCAAACCGATCAGAGGCCACCTCATCTTCTAGAATATTCCCTTCTAGAAAATTCGTGAATTTTGACTTTTATTTTTTTTGAGCATCATCACACCCTATGCACAAGAAGTCTGTGACGACGTCACAATCCAATTTTAGTGTAGAGTGTGATGATCAAGCATCGTCGCACTCCATGCATATAGAAGGGTGTGATGATATTCCTTGTTATAGTTTTTGAAAGATTAAAAGCAAACCACTTTTCTCATGGATAAAGTCTCTTTTAATATTTTCAGGGAACATGAGCACATGTTGTCATTTGATCACCGAGGTGACAAAAATAATGTGTAACAGAATTCCCCCCAAAGTACGAAACTGGAACTTGTGACAGCTAAAATGATTTGTAGAATGTGTGTGTCGGAAACAAGGAGCGCATCGATTGAGAACCTACAAACAATCAAGCATTTGCATAATAATATACCATTTTCTAAGGTAGGCATTCCCATGCTCATACTACAAGTGACTCTAATCATAAGTGTCAAGTGAGTCATGGCCACTAAATATATACTGTGGATCCATGTCATCATGATTCAACATATCCACCAGAAATACATTGTGGATCTGTGCTCTAAAAGAATTCAAATTTGGACATAGCCACGAGACATACATAGTGGATCTATGTGTCAGTACAAACTTAAGAATACTCTATCACAACCTATACCAAGATGATGAGATCCAGAGTCTTCATTTCCATCGTCTCTAAGTACGAATCTATCCATATGATTACAGGGGTCGAAGTCGAACATGGTAGAAACCACTTGATTACCGATCATTAATGAAAACCATTAACAAGTGCGAGGGAAATCACCATTGATGTCAATGACTCCCAAGATACTCTAGTACAATCCAACGAATGTGAATAAATGAGTTGAAGTTGAACAATCGATGGAATATTCCAATCAAGGGTCAATGATGTGAAGCCACTGTTGAAAGTGAAGAAACCTGCCATTGAGGCATGCGGGCTCTAAGGTACTAAATGATTTCTAAGTCTTGTTCCTGGATGATGAGTTGAAGTCGACAGGAAAACACTCGCCATAGGAGGGCCTTGATGTATCCCCCATCAATGACACAAAATATGTACATATTTAAAGTAGATCAGAGTATGAAGTGATTCAGAACTTACTCAGGGAAGTCCGACATCATAGAAAATTTATAACTACAGATGGACGACTTGATAGAAGACCTGTTTAGGTTAGACTTCTCTTGAACATATGAATGACATGACAGTTGTCTTGGCAGCATTGACTCAAGGAGGACCCAACATACGAACTTGTGGATGGTCAAAAGAGAGACAAATGGATTTCCCAACCCGAATACAATGATGAAGGGGGTTGTCATGTTCAAGAGCGACTATTACTACCAATAACACAAATACAGAGACACATTTCTTTCCCAATTTTCCCCCACCACTTCTGGCGAGTACCTCTTTATTTTTACGCAAGCTTGAGAAGGATAACATATGATTGTAAATGTAAGTTCATCCTTCGAATGAGTCCCTTAGAGTATGTTTAACGAACTCTAAGAAGGAGTGGTTCAATCCCATATGGGTCTTTCGATGTTTGTTTAATGAGTCCAAAGAGAAGAAACTCAGGGGATTTTCATATTTAGAGAGTTTGAACAACACTTAAAGAGAACTCCATAAGGTCATTTTTCGTAAGTTAGTCTGACGAGACCAAAAAATAGATAACCTACCGCTCATGAGATGTTTTATTTGAATACTTTTACGAGCGTGAAAAGAACAAGGTCGGTCGGCCATATTTTCATGTTTAGGGAGCTTGAAAAGAGATTAAAGGATACTCCATAGGTTTCGTTTTTTGTATTACCAATGTGAATTCAAAAAAATGACAAAAGATTACTCAATTACATTCTCATGGTTTCACGAGCGTGAGAAATAATTAAGACTGTGCTCAGAGTTTTTCCTAAAAAATCCTAAAAGCATCTGTACATAAGAAAAATATTCAAAAACAAAAAAAAAGGGTGGACCCCTATTCAAGCGTCTCATCCCTAGACCTTTTATCTACCATAGTCAACACTTTGCAAAGTTGGTTAGACTTTAGGGCATGGATAAAATATAAAAATAATTAAATTTTTCAATAAAAATATGGTAAAAGACAGTAAAATTAGGCCAAAACACCATTTTACCATTTCATTTGCAAATTTACCCAAATAGTGCCCCAAAACACTCTTTTCTCCCCAAATTTCAACTATCGATTTCAAAGCGTGTGGTGGATCATTTCGCGAACCGTCTCCGTCAAACAAGTAATCTTCTTCTTCTTTATCCTTTCATGGTTTCAAATTTTGTTTTCATAGGTTAAATTTAGATTTTAGGTCAATTTTTTGGGGCTACCTGCACGTTGAGATCGTTGCAGGTCCACTATATCGTGAACTGCGATGATATTGCATCATCGTAGGAGACCCCATAGATAGGGTGCGACGACAGTGCTCTACATGAAAGCGCAGCCCTGCGACGACTGCAATCCAGATTTTGAAAAGATAAATTTAACTAGCAAAACCTCGAGGAATGAATTTTTTATGTTTCTCATCTTCTTTTAATGTTCCTTGGCATCCTTTCCTTGGTCAAGATGCTCGAGTGGCATGAATGAGAGCATGAGGAAGAGGATTATTTTGTCGGGAATGACTCGGGCATAGTTATGGCTCTGAGGCAATGTGGGTTACTCAAGTTTTTCAGGATTCAGGGCATGAGAGCCCAATTGAGGTTGCTAGAGTATTTGGTTCACATGTGGGATGTGAATGAACAAGCCTTTCACGTGGGTGTCCATAAAATCACATTGGATATAGAGGATATCTACTTTATGATAGGGTTGTCTCGCCATGGTTCATGGGTATCACTCACATGCAATAGGGGTGGAGGAGAACCTATGGATTACTATGTTCACCACCATTGTATGCCAAGTACGAAAAAACACAGCGGCAAGGTAGACATCAGAGATGTTCGGGATTTACCATCGCAAACCATCATTTATACCATTACCCGCATGCCAGGGAGTGTAGCTCCCCATATGGCTTTGCAAAGCCAATTTCATTATGTGATAGAGTGCATGGAACCCAGGGTCTTCAACTGGTGTGAGGGTGTCTTGAAAAGCATGAAAAAACAACTCACAAAGTGTCGAAATGGTCGGTTGAAACAGTTTGGATACAGATCCATTTTGGTTTCATTCTTCTTGGAGAGACTTTTTTTCCTATGTCTACAGGTGGAGTGGGGTATAACCACTCCACAAGATGAAGAGGTGTGTGAATCTAATGGCTCATCATGGTGGCGTTCCTATCGTCAAGTATGACGATATTTTCTTCCAATGGCTAAGGAATCAACTACTCATGATGGAAGAATATGCATATGTCGGGACAGATTTCTATGGGGATTCTGATCTAGCTCTTCCTGAGGAATCTTATTGGGGGGACATAGGTAAGAAGAAAATTTTTGTTTATATAATTTTTTTGATATTTTAATTATATTAAATGTTTTTTTTGTTAACTATCCAAGACTAATCAAGTGCTCTCAATAATGCAGACATGGGGCCTTATCATCCTTCGGGATCATCTCCCATCCAGAGGCGAGGAGAGAGAGGGATTGTAGCAGAGGTAGCTGTCACAGATCTCAAGACTACTAAATAGAACCTGGAAAGACTAACCATGTATGTTCCTAATGCCATGGTGGATGAACTTCCTAGGCACTATCAATGCTGCATAGTGGGAATATCTGCATCTATTGGTCGACTGCTCCGTAAAGTGGCATGGGTAGTTTCTTGTTACAGGGAGCAACATCCTTGATTCTTTTTGTACATGAATCCATGAGATTCACTTTTTGATATTTTGGTCTTTGGACAAACACTTTTTTTGTAACTTTTATCGTTATAAATATAAAGTTCCTACCGGCTTACTTGTTTTTGTAAAAAGTGTGATTGGGTTTATAAATGTGTTCAAATGTCTATCTAACACATAATTAGCCAATGCATATGCTAATGTATTTAGACATCTAGGAATATGTTGATACTCAATGTAATCAAAATGTCTTTCCAAGAGGCGAATTCGTAAATATACTCTTGACAAAGTAGGACTTCGGATGGAATAAATGTTACTCAACTGTAGTACTACTAATTGTGAATCAAGTCGTACAATAAGATGACGGATGCCAAGTGAAACGACATCAGTTAACAATTCAATAACTGCATTGTATTTCGCGATATTATTAGTTGCACGACCAAGGCAAACACCATGTAGACTGATCAATTCATCTGTAGGTGCATAGATTGCCCAAGCTGCAGACCCCAAGTTTTGAGTACTACGACTAGCGCCATCAACAAATCTTATATAGGGTAGTGAAGATGCCAACATCTAGAAACCAAGCACAGTGAAAGGTAAGCAGTTGAAAGGCGGAACCAAAAATGAAAAAGCACACAAGAATATAATACACTAAATATACACAACACTCATGCAAAAATGGTTTAAGCATAGTACTTCTTCAAGTAAATCCCATTCCTGGGTTCACTCAAAGGAATTCCATCATAATTTACCAGCTCATATGCCCCTTTCTCCAACACTAGTTTCACAATATAAGGGCCCTACCACATGGGCTCAAATTTACCATATACTAATTGAAAAGGTGTGAACCCCATGGCAGACTTAACGTGTGTCTGATAGTCCCATAATGCTAAGAAAAGCATCATGTGCCAACTTGACTTGTGAAATCCTACCATCCATCAAAGCATAGTATTGAGAACTTTGTTGATCGCTTCAACCTATCCATTACCCTACGGATAATAAGGGGTTGAGTTTTCATGTCGAAGACCCAACTTCTCGATAAGTTCAGACATCATGAAGTTGTGAAAATGACTACCATGGTTAGTGACAATGGCTTGAG
Source organism: Picea mariana (assembly GCA_032191745.1). NCBI lineage: Eukaryota > Viridiplantae > Streptophyta > Pinopsida > Pinales > Pinaceae > Picea > Picea mariana. Next base: position 28,109 of record JASDQU010310377.1, read on the forward strand.
GGACACCAAATCTAGTAACGATATGATTGAATATGAATAACATTGCAGTTTTCCCGGTATTATCAAATGTAGGCATCACCTCGGCCCACTTAGTGAAATAATCCACGGCTACGATGATGTATCCATGCCCCCCGAGCGAGTGAGGGTTACATGTCATGAAGTCAATGCCTCATTTAGCGAATGGACCAATGGAAACTATAGGGTGAAAAGGAGCAAGATGATATCAGATCTTATTGTTGTAGGTTTGACAAGAATGGCATTTTTGGACGGAAGTAATGCAATCCTTAAACAATGAAGGCCAGAAATAACCAACTCGTAAGATATTTTGGCCAGTGGCATACCGAGACATATGACCGCCACATGCTCCAGAATGATATTCATTCAAAGCTTTCTCAGCTTCATCATAGGTGAGACATTGTCGAAATATGGAATCAATACCACAGCAGTAAAGGGTATCACCAAGGATAATGTATTGACGGGCTTGATACCGAATACGACGACGATCTGTACTAGAAATATCAAGTTAGAAAGTTTGGGTTTGAAAATAGATGATAATGTCTCCATACCATATGTCGTCAGAGCTGATCAAAAAGAGAGATTCGTTAGGAAAGGAATCTTCTGCCATAGTGTTATAACACTAAATTTTTGTACACATGCATACCTGGCATCAGGTCCTCTTAATTTCTATTGTTGCCAAGCTGTCACTGAGTTTCTCTTCTTAAAAACACTATTTTTGAAGATGTACATGCCTTGCACCTTTATTGCCCGCGTATGTATGCCTGTTGCACCACTACAGCCCGCGTATACTCGCAAAAGTTGCAAAAATTAAAAAGTTGCAAGGAATCCGTTGAGATTACGGGCTATTGGGTAGTTTCCCAACTGATCCACTGCTTATAGCTTGCCACCAAACCGAATAACCATCCTTTTTTCATATAAAAGGAGGTGTTGGGGTCTCATTCCTAATCTAAGCATAAGAACAGTGAAACTCTGCCCATTTCACATCCCCTCCTTGCCCTAAGAAATTGCAGCCACCTTGTGAGATTTGCCTCATAATTTCACATTTTACCCTTTTTCCTCCATCATAAACCCATTCCATTTCCCTAGAGAGAGATTGAGAGGAGAAATATACATGGAGGCGCACTTGGAGCTTGGTGAAGAGGAGCCCGGACCAGGTTCGTGGAGCAGTAGTCGGCCTTGTTGTAAGTCAACATTGTGATATCCATAAAAGAAATACTTTTCCTATCCCGAAATATGATGTGTCAAATGTTTGTATTTGATTTATGTTTTATTCTAACTTCTAACCCATGATTTATATATGATATGCATGTTTGTAGTTTCTTGTTTATCTGTTTGTGAATGCAAGTTAGCATTGGGAGGAGGGTTGCAGTCAGCGGAGCTATCAAGCATGAGAGGATCGACACCGGACGTGGAGTAAAAGGTACAGTTACCTGATCCTTCTCACTTTGTATTTCATTCATAAGTCTAGGGTATGTTTTGGGTAGTTAGAAAAGTAGGAGAATTTTAGATGGTTGTGATATGCCTACATTGTAAACCTTGGTGTATCCATAGGGGGGTTTTCCCCGCTAGCAGAACTGACGACCATACTGGGGAATCCTCTAGGGTTTTAGGGGATTTTTTGGGTGTTTGATTGGTTTTTATACCTTTTGAGTTTCTTGATTGAGTCTGCTGAGTCTCTCAAGGGGTCTGGTCACCTGTTGGTGCCATACCAGTTCTCCCTGTCTTGTCAATCTGATTGTTTCATTTCTTTTTTTCAAGAAGTGAAGAGGTGTACATGGCCTATTGTGGGTCAGCACACATACATACATTCCCTGCTTTATAGACAGTCCACGTACATACGCATTCTTCTTAAGCATCAATAGCATACCTGTGTTAGGAAACTGTTTTTAAGAAGGGGCAGTCAACCTCTTCCCTGATTGAAGTTTTACTTCTCATGGTTTCTTGACAGAGTTTAATGTATCTATTTTTACAGTCAAAGCTTAGGTTAGATTTTAGTTTGCTTGTTATTTTGAAGTTTCTTGTGTTTCCTAGCTTTTTTAACTTATTTTTAGCTTGGATTTTAAGAATATTTTGTTACTTCTGCTTTGATTGGAAGAAAATAAAAAAAAATAAAAAAAAAAACTTAGTTTGTTAGATCTCTTTCTTTCTTGGAATTTTCTTTGCATTGTTATTTGAAAAAGAAAAATAAATTATCATAGTATTGTGTTTTCTTCTCATCTTAAAATCATTTCAAAAGAAAAATAAGAAAGATAATCCTTCTTTGCTAGTGTTCTTATAAGTTTCATTTTTCGCAGGAGTCTTAACAACATCAGTTGCACTACCATATCCTTTGAGTTAAAACAAGCCATTTAAAACAAACGCTAAATTTAAAATCAACTATACTTTATGTTTGTAGGGTCAATCAACTAGTTTAGGGTTAGAGCCTTGAATTAGGTTGGAGAGGAAAATCCTCAAGGATTTTAATCAAACATTGGAGTCAGAGCTAGGTAGTGTTAAAGTCCAGTGATGTGAAAGTTATTCGAGACCCCCCTCTAACACAGGGGCTAAACACAAGG
>JASDQU010310377.1:31849-42092 GCA_032191745.1 Picea mariana
TGCGAGTCATGTTGGAGATAGGTCATCAACCTCTGCAAGTCATGTTGAAGACCAACACCTGGCCTCTGCAAGTCATGCTGGGGGCAAGCACTTAGCCTCTGCAAGTCATGTTGGGGGGGGAATTCCAGTCCCTGCTAGTCATACTGGCAATAGGTCTGTAGCCTCTGCAAGTCATGTTATCGACACATCACCAACCTATGCAAGTCATGTTGGAGATGCACAACCAGCCACTACTAGTCATGCTGGGGACATTGGTTCTATTGAGAAACCTAGACAGATAGGATGTAAACCTAAGTTCCCTTGTAGGCTTTGCAAGGGAGATCACCTTACTCATTTGTGCCCTGGCCTTCCAGAGGTACGAAGATTGTGGTCCCTGTCTGCAAGTTATTTTGATTCTGAGTATTCTAAGGTTTCCTCACAGCCTGTTCAGCGAGTGGTTGAAAAAGTGGTCATGCTGATGTAGTCTTCGATTGATCCCACTCTTCTCTTTGAGTGTGTTAAGTCTACCAATGTGGTCGCGCCGATACAGTCTTTGGCTAATCCCACTCCTCTTTTGGGGTTGATTTGCCTATATACCATGTTGTCTCGCAACCTATTCAACTGGTGGTTGAGAAAGTGGTCACACCGATGCAGTCTTTGGTTGATCCCACTCTTCTCTTAGAGAGTGTCAAGTCTACCAAAGTGGTCACCCCGATGCAATATTCTGTTGATCCCACTCTTCTCTTGGGGAGTGATGTTTCTACTGAATATGTTTTTGGCATTTCCAGTTCAGTACTTTTAGAACAAGGGGGCATTCCACTCACTTTGAGCACACCCCCTCCAAGCCCTAGGATGGTTTCCTTTGATTGGAATGACCTTGTTGAGCCTCGTCTTCCTTCTTTTGCACCTTTTTCAAATAAGGGTTGAAGTTAATTCAACAAAAATTTATCGATGTATTGTGGATGAAGGATCCTCTACAAGTATTTTACCTTCCTCGGTTTGGAAAGTCTTGGGATCTCTCGAGCTTGTGTCTACTTCGCATGAGTTGTTGGCTTTTGACAGACATCCTAGTGAATATTTGGGGATTCTTCCTCAGTTGCATATCTCGTTAGGTGGGAAGATTGTCCTTGTTGATGTTATAGTGGTGAAGGCCCGTTAGATTTCAATATGCTTCTTGAGTGTGATTATGTATATGATATCAACATTGTGGTGGCTACGCTCTTCCGGGTGATGCATTTCCCTCGTAATGGAAGCATTGTCACTATTGGCCAACTGGCATCTGATAATCACCATCCTAATTCGACGTTATTTCAGCCTACCCCTTTATATGTTCCTAGTGTTCGTGTAGACTCTACCCCACCACCGGTTAATTATGTGGCGTTTTATCCTCGATGTTCAATTGCTCCTGAGAAGGAACTTGTTCACTCATGTTTTCCTTCTCGAGACATGGTCTCGGAAATTGATCAGTTGGTTTATCCAATGAGGGAATGGGAGCCCTTGCTTTCCCCTCTTGGTACAAGTGATCTCATCGGGATTACTTGAGAAAATTATCCCCCCGGAGTCTTCTTTAATCCCTTTTTAGACTCTCTAAACATGAAAAGATTGTTGATCGATCTTGTTGTCCTTCACGCTCGCCAAACTAAAAATTGAAGTTACATATGTTCAGCGGTATTTTACCCCTTTTTCAGTCCAGATGGTCAATTGTATGAACAAAGGTATACTCTAATAACTCTGGTTCGCTAGAAGAGTATTCTCAGGTATAATTTTAACCCTTTTTTGGGCTTGAGAGACTAAACTTACGAAAAAATAACCCCCACGAAGTCCATAGCTAAGCTCTTTTCAGACTCCCTAAAATTGAAAAGATTGTCGAGTGACCTTGTTCTTTCACACTCGTTAAATTGGTCCAGAAGAACAGCCCCTACAGAGTCCATAGTTAATCTCTTTTCAGACTCCTTAAAATTGAAAACATCATCGAGTGACATTGTTCTTTCACACCCATTAAATTGGTATAGAGGAATATCTACTGGCATGAGTTTACCCCTTTTTTCGGCTTGTAGATTAAGGAGGAAAAAGGTACACCTCGAGAGATTCGTCTCACCGAGAGAGTTCTCCTCAGTAAATTTTATACTTTTTCGGGCTAAGGAGACTAAATCTAGAAAAAGGTTGAGTCCATAGTTAAGCTCTTTTCAGACTCCTTAAAATTGAAAAGATTGCTGAGTGATCTTGTTTGTGTCACACTCATTAAAATGGTTCTGAATAGACGTCTTTTTGGTGCAAGTTTACCCCTTTTTCAAACTGACTAGACTATTTTCGAAAAAGGTACCCCAATGGAATCTTCTTTTACATTTTTTCAGACTCTCTAAACGTGAAAAAACTACCGAGCTTACCTTCTCTTGGCTCGTGAAAAATACATTGAAGGGGGTTTCATCATGTCCTGCTAATTGCATTTGCATCTTTGCATCTTTGGACTAATGTTGGCTCCATGTTTCTCTCAACTGAACGTTTGAAGCATGCCTTATACGCAAGCCTTGTAGCACTTTGCCTCTGTGACCTGACACCTTGACCCATGGAGGAATTTTCTCTGAGTGTCCTTTTCCTGCACATGTCTCCTTGCTATGAGAATTAGTGTGTTCCTTGTGCTCGAAACTAGTATGCTTGTGACACTCATTCCTCCTTTGTAACACATCATTCTTTTATTCTTTTTCAAGCTCTTTAAAAATATGGAAAAGGACAAAAAAATAAAAAATAAAAACCCAAAAAGAGGATGGGAAATATATTTTCTTTTTATGGCAGCACAATGAGTCACCCTTGGACAAAGCACATCCTTCCATTTGTTCGTCAAGATTTGGGATCTAATATGAACTTAGGAAGTCGTTCTCGCTACATAGAGTTGTGTCCTCCTCCATTTGGTTATTCTTCCAAACACATGGAGAGTTTGTGTTGCCTCCTACATCGTAGACTTATGTCAATGTCATATTGCCCGAGTTTGATCATCTGTCGTGTTATTGTCCAAGGGAAGTTTCACCCAACCTGATTCGGCCTTTATGCAGTTTGTCTCCTCACCTCATGCCCAGCCATCCCAAAAGTCCAATCAAGTCCTAGTTCGAAATCAATTAAGTTATCTTCCTGATCATCGAGATCCTCTTGTCTTTTCCCGACGAGCCATCGAAGACCTCTAGGTAGTGAATCCGTACACTCACATTACACTCCTACTTGAGTTTGAAGATCTTGAAGTTGTTGCTCGAGCTTTGAAGGCCCCATCTCCATCCATCAGGCATCATTGGCTTCTTGAATATGGATATTATACTTGTATATATTTGATTTTGAGATGTAGATCCGTTGTGTATTGCTCATGGATACACTTTATATAGTTATATGACATGGATCTGCAATGTATTTGATTGGAAGCCATTATTTATTTCATCTCGAGCATGGGTATTCCCGCCTCAGAGAGACAATTGTTATTTGTAGATGGAACCTCCCGAACTTTGGTCCCGGGCTCACTCGCTTTGTACATTGGTGAATATTTTGAAATGTATTCGGCCATCAGATGCTCTTTCGACCTCACACATTAGGGGGCATCTGTTATAACCCTAAATTTCTCTACACATGCATACTTGGCATCAGGCCCTCTTACTTGTTATTTTTTCCAAGCCGTCACTGAGTTGCTCTTCTTAAAAACACTATTTTTGAATATGTACGCACCCTGCACCTTTACTTCCCACCTATGTACACCTGCTACACCACTACAGCCCACATATACTTGCAAAAGTTGCAAGGAATTCGTTGAGATTACGGGCTATTGGGTAGTTTCCCAACTGATCCACTGCCTATAGCCCGTCACCCAACCGAATAACCATCCTTTTGTCATATAAAAGGAGGTGTTGGGTTCTCATTCCTAATCTAAGCATAAGAATAGTGAAACTATGCCCATTTCACATCCCCTCCTTGCCCCAAGAAATTGCAACCACCTTGTGAGATTTGCCTCATAATTTCCCACTTTGCCCTTTTTCCTCCATCATAAACCCATTCCATTTCCCTAGAGAGGGGTTGAGAGGAGAAAGATACATGGAGGTGCACTTGGAGCTTCGTGAAGAGGAGCCTGGACCAGGTTCGTGGAGCAGTAGTCGACCTTGTTGTAAGTGAACATTGTGATATCAATAAAAGAAATATTTTTCCTGACTCTAAATATGATGTGTCAAATGTTTGTATTTGATTTATGTTTCATTCTAACTTCTAACCCATGATTTATATATGAGATGCATGTTTGTAGTTTCCTGTTTATTTGTTTGTGAATGCAAGTCAGCCTTGGAAGGAGGCTTGCGGTCAATGGAGCTATCAAGCGCGACAGGATCGACACCAGACGCGAAGTAAAAGGTACAGTTACTTGATCCTTCTCACATTGTATTTCATGCATAATTCTGGGGTATGTTTGGAGTAGTTAGAAAAGTAGGAGACTTTTAGACAGTTGTGATCTGCCTACATTGTAAACCTTGGTGTAGCCATAGGGGGGTTTTCCCCACTAGCACACAGTTTTTGTTTTAGTAGAGGGAAGGTCACATATCAATTCAACAAAAACCAAAGACTTCTTTGACTTGGCACGCTCAAATTCCAAATCAAACTCTTGGAGAACAACTATCCATTTAGAGTATTTCCCCCCAACAATTGTCAAGTAAGGATGTGTTGCATGGGGTTGCAATCGGAAATGACTGTTGTTTTGCGTAATAAGATGTAGTGACAAAACCATTGAACAACTTGAACAACTGCCAAGTCCAACTTCTCCACATGTAAATATTTGGTTTCGGTGGTCATGAGACTCCGACTCAAATAGTATATAACATGTTCATCATTTGAATCATCCTCTTGGACTAGAACCATAGCAATGGTAGAGTTCGAAGCAACTAAGTATAGGAAATAATCTCGACTATAATCGGGCGGAAAAAAAAGTGGTATGCGGGTCAAGGCAAGTTTCAAAGCTTCAAAGGATTTGTTGGCAGTGTTTTCCCATACAAAATCATAACCCTTTTTAAGAAGTCGAGTAAACCCTTTCATTAATTCAACATAGTTGGGAATGAATCGACGTAAAAATTTTGCCTTCCCTTACAAACTTTGGAGTTGGAGTAGTGTGGAAGGAGGAGGTAAATTGGGGATAGTCTCAACCTTCAGAGGGTCCACTCTAATCCCATGTATAGACACGATTAAACAAAGAAGTCATCTGGACTCCACACAAAAAACACATTTGTGTGGATTCAATCGTATGCGATAATAACGACAGCGTAAGAAAATGGCTCGTAGATGTGCCGAGTGATCTTGACGACGCATAGAATGCGCCAGTAGATCGTCTAGATAGGGTTGTACAATGTGTTTAATGTCATGAAAATCATAAGACATAGCGCATTTAAAAGTTGCACCAACATTTTTTAGACCAAAAGTAGTTTCTGGAATGCGAAGGTTCCCCAAGGGAAAATAAAAGCAGTCTTATGTTGATCCGCAGGTAAAATATTGATTTGATTATAGCCAGAGAAATCATCCATCAAGGAGAAGATATCACTCTCGGCACAATCGTCAACAATCTGGTCAACGAAATGGGTCGGATAATTGTCTTTGGGACAAGATTTGTTAATATCCCTATAATCTACACAAACACAGATTGTGCCTTGTTTCTTGTTAACCAGAACAAGATTGGACACCCAATCAGTCAAAGCCACGGGATAGACAAAACTGGCTTTAAGAAGTTTTTCAACTTCGAGCTTAACGACAACATCTTTGCGTGGATGTATTGGGCGAAGTCTCTGCCGAATGGGTTTAGCATTCGGGTAAGTCTTAATCTCATGTACAACAATATCTAGATCAATGTCAAGCATTTCTTCGTAACTCCAGGAAAAAACGTCATGAAATTCTTGGAAAAGGGATTTGTAAGTACGAACCTCATTAGCAGAACATGAGGCATCGATGTGAACATTTTCCATGACTTTGGGTTTAATCGAGATATCAAGAGGGACAGTAGGTGAAATATTACTCAAGTTCCCTTCATACAAAACATTTTGTGTTGGTTCAGGAACCGAGGAAAAAATAACAACGATAGACAGAGTCGAAATCCTTTGATAACTCTCTATGGTATTGAGTTCCATGAAGAGAATAAAACAATGATGCCCATCCTCCCATGGGGTATCTTCCATAGACATGATTGTCATGATCATCTCATCAGTGGGAAATATCACGTGAAACGGATCAGGAGATGTATCACAGAGAGAACGAGGAGAAGGAGTTTCTGACTGAATAACTTGATAAGAGAATTCTACTGGACTCAAAGGCATCCAGTCATCGTAACGAAGACAGTCATCAGAGCTAGGTACTATCCATGGGTCATGAGACTCATGGGTTTCACCAACAGAGGTCGATATCATGTTAATCGAGGCGACAAAAGGAAGAGGAATATCAGGTGGTGGAATAGGAAATGTACCCATTAATGATGAATCTTTTAAAAGACCCACACCGACATTCTCATAACCGAGAGGTGTTTTCGCAGTGAAAGGTACGTTGCTAGTACGAGAATCATAATTAAAGAAGGCGAGTTAATCGACAGTAATGACTTTTCCTTGGTGCGGGAAACGTAACACATAGAAAAGAGTACAAACAACTTCTCGCATGGAATCAATCCAACTACGGCCAAGTAGAAGGTTGTAATCAAGATGTGCATCAAATACCTCAACCTCGACATTAACTGCTTTACCTTCTAACATAATAGACAATGAAGGAAGAACACCATAAGGTTTAAACCCTATACCATTAAAATCCTTGAGTGTATTGTGTGACTCGGTAAGGACAGGAGAGTGTTGAGGGGTCCTAAATCCCTTTAACTCAACAGTAGGAACCAAACCCGCCACCAAGGCCCAATTAGACTCTGCAGCATTTAATGGTGAAATGGTTCTCCAGATCTTGCGATACATATAATTAATTGATGGTCTTTACGTAGTGATTGATAAGATGTCTTCTTGTGAAATCTCCTCCTTCAGTTCGAATGTTCTCTTTTTGTATTTTTTCTTATAGGTGGGACCGATACAAGATAAATGTTGGTATAAACGAGCTGGGTAACAAAGGGGGAAAGGAATTAACTACTGAAGAAGGTTGATCTCGGGATAACCCTCATACTCAAGCATGTAGACAATGATTTGTACACCTACAACAGGCCTAGTACTAATACATTAACCTGTTGGTGTTCCAATTATTGACCGAGATACGATTATTAGAAGAAAACATACATGCAATTAATGATGGCAAGAAAAATAGTTTCCTCAACTCTAATCATCAACCACATATTAACACAACGATTTACTCTTCATCATTAAAGACAAGAACTATAAAAATATTGAATTAGATAACTTATCAACAGATTCAGAGGCTCTTACTCATTACAACATCTATTCATGAGATAAAGTCAGAAATAATTCTTCTTTAGATCCAATCACACGCTTTTGATGAAAAACAGAAGAAAACTTTGTCTCTGGTTCTAAACAGGACTTCTCAATTAAGGTAGCTCTGAAATAGTTCTTTACAATCCAAAAATGAGGGTCTTTGCAAAAACCATCGACTCTTGCTAATAGGTCAATCCTCCTATTTATAACATATTAGTAACTAAAAATAACTATCAAAAGTGCAAGCTAAGTAAAACAAAACATCGCCATATGGCGCTTAAATTGCTCAGCCTTCTAAGAGTCATCAAATGGTTTCACTTGAGTGGATGACTCTTCTCGTACTCCGACCATTGGACAAAGAGATCCTCGCATGTGTTGGCATACGGGAATATGTGTTGGTCCATTGGGGCCGAAAAGATCTCCTTTATCTCTATTGTCTGTGCATGATACTTGACTATTCTAGCACTTAACTACTGCAACACAGTCCGAGCCTTGATCGGGTGTTCCATGAACTATTGCACTTGATCTGGCGCCATGTTCGCCACCTTTTCTATCTCCATAGCCCATGATGAGTCTTGTTAGGCATGTAATTTGACTATATCATGCAAGTCGACAAAGTCATCGGGTGTGCCGATTTTTGGGAGGTTGATGTCTCTCATCACCCGGTTGATCTTGGTCCAGCTCTTTTCACACTCTGCCCATTTCTATTAGATTTATTGATGAGGTTCTTGGGCCATTTTCACCCAGTATTCGACCGACTTCTTTATGCGATCGATGTTTCTATCCCTCAGTACCCAAAGGTCGTGCTCTTCGGCGTCTCGGCCTTGCTGAACAACACTAATGTAGTTGATCCTTTCCACTACTTGGTGTGCTTTCTCATACCATATTTCCATATATTTGCACATTGCCAGTGTCATGAGGGTGTCTTCTTAGAAATTGGCTATTCCTATAGTGAAAAAGTGCCACTCATTTGTGAATTTACTATAGGCGTCTTGGAATTCGCCTCTCAAGAACACAGTGGCCTATGTGGAGTCCTGATAATATTTCGCCAAATGGCATAGATGTTCCAACTCCTTCAATGCAATGACCAACTCCTCTTCATCCCTTTTCTCTCTATCCAGGGTAGCATATGTGATTTCCATCCCTGTTCTGATAAGCTCGGAACTCTTGGCATGCTCCGTGCTAATCAATTTTTCCTCTGTGGTGATGAGGATGGAGCAGTCCAGAGTAAGCCTCCTCTTCTTGGTGGTTCTCTTCATGATGGATTTCCTCTTTCGGTCATAGGAGATGGCTTGTATATTGGAAACCTCATCCACGGGTTCAGATATTTGCTAATCTCCCTTGGAAAGCATGCTTCCCAGGCTCCCAACAATGTATACTTGTTCAAGACTGGGTTCTTGATATTCTTCCGTGTGTTTCGAAGGTTCAACCTCTAGTTGTCGCTCATCGGGAGGTAAAGTACCAGTTGAAATTGAAGCATTAGGGGCAGGCTCGGTATTTACTTGATTATTGGTTGTTGAGAATCTGATTTTCTGCTGTGGAACTTCTTCTTCTTGTTCACCCGACCCTAGCTCATCCTTCGGGTTATCCACTTGGATCCCCAGTACATTGAGTAGCTCAATGTCTAAGACACTTTCGACCTCCTGATCATTCTGTGGAAGGCCTTGAATTTGAGCATCGAGAGCTGGGGAAGATACCTTCTTGAGTTCCTTTTCCTCCATGATCTGCACCAGAGTCACCAAGAACACCTCCGAATTCTCCTCATCATCATATATTATTATCAAGTCGTGGAGAGGGATTGGTGCACTTGCTCTCCCTGGTGTCCTTGTTATATCTGGCTAAGCTAAAACATCCCCTAGTGATCCGACCCGTGGTGTTGTAACTTCGGGGTTATCTAACCTGACGATTTCTTCAATTTGTATTAGCTCAAGGCCACTAGGACCTTCCTGGCTTTCAACTGGGTTGTCGGCAGGGACCCTTCCATTTCCACAAGGTTTGGGTCATTCCGCAGCTGATCAATTACTCGTTGCGCCTATTCCATTAGGATCAAACCCCTTTATTGTGCCTCTACTGTCATAGTTAGTCCCCTGTTTTGCACCTTCGTTGCCTCTACTGCTCTAATTTCTTCACTGGCTCTAAGGGCCTTTTGAGCAGACTTCTATATAGTTGTCATCTGTTCATATATGCTCATGGCCTTGAACCTTGTCATTTTGGGTTGGCTATCCTTTGCACCACCTCGTCCCAGTCTTAAGCGCTCTCTATAAAGACTCCGTCTTTGAACTTGTCATGAGCATACGGCCAACATGATGACACCTTTGAAGCATGTTGCATGACCAAGCCCCTGGGATTGTGCTTGTGGAATCGGTCTGTCGAGAATCTAAATTCAAGTTGGCTCATCCCTTCTTGTTTGGCTTGAGCAGTATCCTTTACCAAGTAGAACCCTACATGGAAATCGTAGGGTATGAAGGCTTGTTTCTTGTCCTTGACCAGGGTGGCATTGTATCCCTGCAAAATGGTTTGATAACATATTTCTCCCACGACGAGTCGGTCTGGGACATGAGCCAGTAGGAGATGTGGTGCTTCGGTGGCCCCGAACACCTTGATGTAAGTGGCGCGCTCGTCCAAATACTAATGGCCTACCTTGGATTTCATCTTCTTGGTTGTCACTGATAGCCTTGGGCATTCCTTCTTAAAAACAATAAAATAAATTTAGGCGATGAATTCATCGCAGATGAGGGAGTATGATTTCTTATACATGTTTTCACATAGCATGCTGAAGTAGACGTGGAACAGGAGCTCTGCAACATGCCAACTCAAATTCATGCTAGTGAAGACGTTTTTGGTGCACA